>CAJVPY010001177.1:0-20669 GCA_910591965.1 Dentiscutata erythropus | reverse complement strand
AAATTAAAGTGCTTGATATTATTAATAGTATTAATAGCTTTTTACCTATTCAAATTTTTAAAAAATAATTTTTAGATGGTTATTAAATCTTACTGTTATCATCTACAGCAAATATGTATCAACTTTAGTGTTACAGTGATGTATGCGTACATGGTGGTACAAGCAATAGGCGGAACGTTTATTATGTCTTGAGATTCAAACAAGTTACGTGTTTATAAGCCAACCAATAATGATGTTATTAATTTGTAATATACCATAATTTTCGTTTAAAATGACCACCTGAGTTTAAGTTTCATAAGGGAATGTTAAACGAAATTGTAACTTCAAATGCTTTAAACCTAAATCAATTGCCAGCAAGTTTTTTAAAATAGTAATGCTAAGCCTAATAAACAAAACATGTTATGGAAATACAGCAGCCATATAGTCCAGATAGCCAATCACATCAACTTTGATGCAGACAGGTCATAGAGCTTTAATAATGTAAATGTTTAATATACTGTAATACATTCTCAAGATTCTCATTGCACCTTCATCATAATCTTTCATTACGGTATTTCAGTAATACGGCATTATGAAATCACAGAATTATGGCGATGCTGTAGTCGTGTTAATCTTGTAAATGAACTCAAACGTCAGCTAAATATATATATATATAATGCATATCATTCGCATTTCGAAATAGAACTCTATAAATGCGTGGTTCACTAAAAATAATATATATATATATATAAGGAATGACTTACAAATCGAGTAAACAAATCGAACATGGCTGTAAATCATCATTTCCGCCTTACTCCGCAAATTCTGTTTTTGATATGGCTTGTTTTGTTTTAGGCTGTATGGGGCTGAAGTAGTAGCCTCCTGTGAATCTCATCTTATAAGGATCCAAAATGTATAAGTTCTCATTAGTTCTAGATAATAAAGAAAGAAGTGTTTTAACAGCTTTTCAATCATTCAATACTGTAACAAGTAGTGTAGTATGTTATCATGTCTAAGAATTGAAGTTATGACTTTAGATGCCTGAAGCTGACTAAATTAATGTTTGTTTATAATATTAGATTTGCTTAAATTCTGTTAAATGTGGCTTCAAATCCTTAAATAGCAACTTACAAATAAATGCAACTTTAAATTCGGCATATTGCAAGATCCATTATTAAAATGCCTCAAGGATATAAGTGTCGCACAACAACATGTGATGAACCGCTCGGCCAAAAACGCGACAAAGTTGATGGATACCGATACTGTCAAAATATTAATAGAATAGAATAGATAGATAGATGTTTCACAGAAGCAAAACATAAACAAATTAAATTCTAAATTCTATGATACACGGTGATTTATCGAAAATTTCTTTGTTATCGTCAGAGTACGAGAACTTTCGTTGTATATTTTATTTTTCACACTTTGCATTAAAATCAATCAAAAAAAAAAAAAAACGCTTTCCAATTTGTTCATAAAAAAATGGACAAATATGAAAACCTAAAAATTTACTCCCCATATAATGATCATCCGTACTTATTCGTATTTAATGGGCCAGTACTTGTGAAAATCTTTCCTCAAACATTTATCATCACTATTTTTTCTATATTGATCGTCGCACTTTGGGAATATACGAATATCAAACTTGGAATTTCATCGTATTTCATTACCATAACTACTTTTGTTGTATCTCTTTTGCTTGCCTACAGGACAAATACTGCTTATGATAGGTATTCATTACTATAATATAATTATAGGATCCGTATTATTTCACTGAAATCACCTCAATGACATCTTATTTCACAGATAATTAAATCATAGACAAGATTATTTTACAAACTGACTTGCTATAGGTGAAATAATCCGTCTATCAAATGAACTGTCGATGAAATAGCCTGTCTATGAAATATCGTCTAATTGTCAGTGAAATAGGATGTTTAAAAGTGAGCAGCACCGATTAATGTACTATTACAAATTAGGTTTTTTGTATTATCTTTTTGATCTATTAGCGTAAGTTACTGTAGAAAACAACAAAAAAAACTAGAATTTTGCGTGTCAAAAAAGGGAATTGCCTTTATTCTTCAGTCGTCGTTTGAAGCTATAATTTGGTTTAATGTTTCTTTTTTGGAGCTTGAACACAGTGGTTAATCAAATATACAACCATATCGTAACTTAAGATTATTCTGATTCGCTTGGGATAGTCCTTGCGGGTGGAAGGGAAGAGAACGTTAAACAAATTGTAATTTCAAACTACCTTGTTTATATGAATAAATGATTCTAAATCGGGCTGCTTCAATCGGAAATATACGTATTATTGTTATTATAATAGTTATTTTTATTAAAATTTTAGATACTAAGTTATTATTATTTTAAAAGGTACTGGGAAGGAAGATGTCTTTGGTCAACCATGGTAACTTCAATCCGAAACTTAGCCCGATATATTTGGGTAAATGTTCCAAGTGTGAATAAAACAAATGAAGTAGATCCTGAAAAGTTAGTAGCCTTTGATCTTTTGGCAGGATTCGCAGTTGCAACAAAACATTATCTTCGAGAAGAAGATGGTATGGAATCTTCAAAAGTTCATTTAGACATGCAACCTTTAAAAAAAGATATAGAAAAAAAAGATAAAACTAGATCCAAGAATATTTGTTACCGTAAAAAAAAGTCACAGAATAGAAAACTGGTCAACGCCAAACTGATAGCTAACCATAATTTGCCACTTGAGATTTCCTTATACTTGAATTATTATATCGGTAAATTGAGTAATAGGGAATCAGATACTGAAAGAATAGATTCTTCAACAACCGTTCAAATGTACTTATGCGTAGAAACACTCGTAGGTTGCTTAACAAGCCTAGAGAGAGTTCTTAGATCTCCAATTCCTTTGGCATATGCCGTTCATTCTTTACATACTACTTGGATATTTTGTTTGTCTCTTCCATTCCAATTAGTTGAAGATCTTGAATGGGTTACGGTACCTATAGTATTTTTATCTTCGCTCATCTTACTCGGAATTGAAGAGATCGCAAGAGAGATTGAAAATCCATTTGGTACAGATCCGAATGATATAAAACTTGACGATTTCTGCAGTCTACTTGAAATGGAAATGGAATTTGTTAAAGAACATAAAACTATGGAAGATCATTGGAAAGAATCAATAGAAAAAAAGATTTCGGAAATTAAAGAATCAAATAAACTTGTCACAATAGAGTAGTAATTTCGATTTATGAATTCAATTATGTGTTAATGGTTTTTGTGATATTATGTAACTAAGAATCCGTATTTTTATTTTGATAGTTATAAATAGCACGTATCTATCATAAAACATTTTAATATAAACTATCTTAGTAGTCGAAGTAAAAATAAATTTGTATCTCATAAAATATACACTTAAAGATCGTTAACATATCTCAATGCTTCAATACCGCAATATCACTTTAAGGTGTTAAATTCACTAATTAATCAAAATATATTATGAAATGTGAGACTATCCTTTAACTGAAACGTGAAATTAACACTGTTCGCAAAAATATACATTCATCCAATACTATCATATAAAGAATATTACCGAAGTGTTTATATAAAATAGTTTTTAATAAATTAATAAAGAGAGATGTCGAAAAGCACCCATTAATAAAATAAATTTTGTACTGAAAATTCATATTGGCTAAATTTTACCATAAACCAAAACTTAACTAGTCTGATTATCGTATTTCAGCATCGTCCCTGGCAATAATTAAATTAATATAAAGAAAATAAAAGTACAATAAATAAAATAGCTATAAATTTTAACTGCTTTCAAGCACTATACGAAAATAGCTACGATAAAATTTCCAACTTTATATTATTACGAAGTTGTCGGATTTAAAATAGAAACTATTAGTTTTATATAGTGGAAACAGACCTAGGAAATTAATTTTTTATTGGATTTCACTTTGATAGGAACAAGTGTCTATAAAATGATTATTAATAAAATGACATAGATCAAAATTACATAATAACTTCTATGTGCGTATTTAAATTTTAGGCAACTTACATCGCATTATGCAGCATTGTGTAGCATGCAACATCGCCTGCACAATGCATACGGCACATCTCTAGTCACATTGTATAAAAGATTACACTGCTTATATTGATTGCATTCTACGTACTTTTAACTTTGTTTCTAGTATGTAATACATATGAAAATGAATCTCTTGAAAAAATGTCTCAAGATAAAAAAATATTTTAAGGCGAAAAAATATGAAGATTTTAATAAGTCATTGGAGTTTGAACAAAATAATGCAGATTTACTGTATTATCGAGGAAAGGAAAATTATGATACGGGCAAATTTCAAGAAGCGCTTGAAATTTTTGATAAATTATTAGAGCTTGAACCAAATAATGTAAATTCATTACAATTACGAGGAGAAGCATATTATCACTTAGGTAAATTTGAAAAATCACTTGAAGATTTTGATAAATTGTTAGAACTCGAACCGAATAATGTTGATGCATTATATGTTCGAGCGATAAGTCATCTTTCGATAGAAAACTTTAAAAAATCACATGATGATCTTAGTAAATTACTTGAACTTGAACCAAACAATATAAGAGCGTTACTCGTTAGAGGAGATTGTAATAGACGTTCATACAGACACAAAGAAGCGCTTACAGATATAAATAAATCACTGGTAATTGAACAAAATAATTTAGAGGCAATATTACTTCGAGGTATAATATACTATGATATGGGAAAATATGATGATGCGCTTGCAGATTATAACAAAGTCTTAAAAATTGAACCAAACAATGTACGCGCATTAAAGCGACGAGGAAAAGCCTATCTCATGATGGAAAAGCCTGAAGAAGCACTTGTAGATTTTAATAAATTAATGGAAGTTGAACCGAATGATATGTCTACATTAAGTGATCGCGGAGAAGCTTATTGCACGACAAAGTCATATGATAAAGCACTTGAAGATTTAAATACATTTCTAGCAATAGAGCCGAATAATAAGAGTGCGTTAGGTAAACGTGGTGTAACTTATTATTCAATGGGCAGGTATGAAGAAGCGCTTATGGACTTAAATGAATCGTTGAACGAAGGTCTTTTGAATCTAGAAGGTTGTGAAGGCGCTGATAATCTAGAAGAATCGTGTAGAATAATGGATATACAATCAGGAAAGGCGATGATCTTGAGGATTCGGGGAGCAACCTATTGCCAACTCTGTATATATGAAAAAGCACTCGAGGATTTGAAAAATTCATTGAATATTGAACCAGATAATACGTTTGCATTAAAAAAACGCGGAGAAGTATATTATAAGATGAAAAAATATGAATATGCACTTACTGACCTAAATAATTCATTAAAAATTAAATCAGACGATGCGTCTGCATTAAAAATTCGAGGATTGATTTATCGTTTAATGGGTAGACATGAAGAAGCATTTGAAGATTTAAGTAAATTATCGGAAGTTGAATCAAATAATGAACTTTCATTGCTAAATGAAAAACCATTTGCAAATTCAAATGACAATGAATCACTTACAAATTCAAATAACGATAATGAGTTATCTTTAAATTCGAATACATTGTGTTTAGAATGTAATCAACCGTATATAAATCATGCTTGGTGTCAATCTTGCAATGCTAAAAGATTTCAGCAAAATTTTTCAAACTGGACGAGTGGCGATCAACTTATTGACGAATTTATTCGAGACTCTCAACTTAATGCAAAAAACTATGAAGAGTCCTTAGAATGGATTCCATATGACCAATTAAAAAAAATTACGTATATTGCAAATAAAGACTCCGGTACACTATATAAAGCTATTTGGACCAATGGACGCATCAAAGAATGGAATCATCAAACAAATGATTGGTCTCGAAAAAAAAAGTCTATCAATAATAATTGGAATTATGTTAGCAATGATAACGATAATACTACAAGTGAAATTTATGATGATTTGTCTAATGGTATCATTGTTTCATTGAAGCATCGTCATTCGTCGAATATAAATGATTTCCTGAATGAGGTACCGTATTTAATTTAAATTTCTGGTTACAAATTAGTTATTCATCGAAGGTATTTATATTATTTTTTAATGTTTAATGAATAGGTGAAATACCATTTATTGTCGTTTAAATCCGCATCTGGTTGTTTATTACCACTAATTGGAATCACCAAAGATCCCAAAACTTTAAAATACATAATAGTAATGGATTATTCTCAAGGCGGAAGTTTAAGAAGCAACTTGCAGAAAATTTGTAAGTCATCTTGGGAAGTCAAATTGAAGCATTTAGCTGTTATCATAGCTGGACTTAAAGGAATTCATGATTTAAATTTAATTCATGGAGATTTACATAATGATACCATTTTTTTATCAAATTATGATACTTCTCTAATTGGTGACCTTGGGTTCACTAAATCGTCAGAAAATTATTCACTAAAAAATGAAGAGTTATATGGTGTACTCCCATATGTAGCTCCTGAAGTACTAAAAGGTGATTCATATACTCAAGCAGCAGACATTTATAGTTTTGGAATGTTGATGTGGTCAGTTTCATCTGGCGTACCACCATTTGATGATGTTCCACACGATACTCGTCTTATTATTGAAATCTGTTCTGGTGTTAGACCAAAAGTAACAAATGAGTTGCCAGCAATCTATATACAATTAATGGAAAATTGTTGGGATCCTTTTCCGTTTAATCGACCAACTGTGGAAGATGTATACCATTTCCTTGGAAAGTTGTTATTTTGTTATGATAAACAGAATTCTGAAATGACAGCCGATACGTACAGGGAGTCTATTAAAGTATGCAGAGCTTTAGACTTGAAGCAGGAAAGAGCTTCAAATCATGAAATATCCGTACATCATCCTGAAGCATATTATTCTAGACGACTTCTTAATTTTCCGGGTTTAAATTATCTTCTTTCGTCGATTGATGAATTTGCCAAAAGAAGATATAAAGGCTTTGCGATTTGTGAAAGTTGTAAAAGATATAATACTGGAATTGCTTTGTGTCATTCATGTGACCTTCATATCATGAAAACTAGCGAAAATAAGGAAGTTGATAATTTTATAAAAAAATTACAAATTGAATGTGAATATTATCATAAAATAATTGAATGGATTCCCTTTGATAGATTGGAAAATATTCAATTTATTGCAAAGGGAGGCTTCAGCAAAGTTTATTCCGCAACATGGATTGATGGTAAAAGATTCTACGATGGTGATATAGATGATAAATCCAATCTTAGGCCGATGCGTGAAAAATCATGTACGGTTGCACTTAAAAGTTTGGGTGGAAATAACTCATTAAATTTTTTGGACGAGGTAAGATAAAATTGTTTATTTACGAATTATATATAATATACATTGATCAAATATAGTAACTTACTTATCTTACGTATATAAGTTCAAAATCCATTATGAATGTCAAACGATGAATGAACAAATCACTCGTGGTTTAGAAATTTATGGAATAACCTACCATGAAAGTGAAAAAGTATATATGATGGTTTTTGAATTTGCTGATCATGGGAATCTTCAAAACTATCTATCGAAAAATTTCAGGAGTCTTGATTGGAGACAAAAATTACAATTACTACAGTTTATAGCAAAAAATTTAGACCAAATTCATACGTTTAGATATGTCCATGGAGATTTCCATATTGGAAATATACTAATTACTAAAGCTAGTGAACTTGATGGTCAGCAAGCTATTATCCAAAATGTAGGTGGTAACAATTTTATCGTGAATCTTGATTTGGGAGAAAAGTCGGTAATACGTCCAGTAATTGGTGATTTAGGACTATCCAGAATAGCCGACTCATATAATTATAATAAAAATAGCGAAATATATGGCTCATTACCCTTTGTTGCACCTGAAGTATTATTAGGACATCAGCTTACAAAAGCATCAGATGTTTATAGCCTAGGAGTTATCATGTCACAAATATCAACTGGAAGGTTCCCATTTGAAAATGAACGCCATAATGATGAGACTTTACTTGCAATAAAAATCATCGTTAATGGTTTGCGTCCAGAATTTGCTCAGGGAACGCCTGATTTTTACATAGACCTTGCAATGCAATGTATGAAAGCCAATCCAATAGACCGACCATCTGCTAAAGATGTCAATGAAAAATTAGTACATTGGATTAATATTCTTAAAACAGAATCAAATCTATTAGAAGAAGATCAACTAAAAATATGTAATGCATTTTTATCAGCAGATAATATTATTTCAAACATGTTAAAAACTTCACAACAACAACAGCAACAAAATGATGTTATATATCCGAGTAAGTTAATTAATACTTCAAGAATTTTAAAAGCTATAAATGTGGAAAATCATGAAATAACCGATGCTGATCTTAGTATTGTTCAAGATTTTTGATAAAATACTTACTAGAGAAAATAATTATTATACATACTGTATAAACTGTTTTTTATTTCATCTCAAATTTTATTTCCAAAATTTTCTAGTTTCAAAATTTTATTACTTATTCAACATTCTTCAATTTATTTTTTTGCTTATCAACCTTGACACTTATTCAATATCCTTCAATTTATTTTTTGCTTATCTAACTTGATCCAAACATATAAAACAAACTATTTATAAAAAAGCGAATATTTATCATATTCGATATAAGGATCGAACAATATTCATATTTATTCACCTAAGCTCCGTTACCGCCCTTGGTATCGTCGTGCTCTGTTTATGTATTATTGTACACCACTCCTGTCAGTTTTCTAGTGTAGCTAGTCGAAATACACTATTTCGTCAAGTATTTAAACATTTGGATGTCTAACTTCTGTATATTTCGACATCGCATTATTTTTGTCGAAATGTCAAAATTTTAATTTGACTAAATGCCTAAATATTTGGCTAAATAACTATAAATCCAGTGTAACCACCAATTAATTTACACTGGTGCGATAGGTGGTCACACATATACAGAATTTAACAATTATCGCAGTGCACACGATATGTGGTTAGGATTTATTAGAATTATTGTAATTTCTATTTATTGAAAAAAATTTGTTATAGAACTTACTCGTTAATACAATAAACACACTGGTTAGGATTGAGTTTGTTCGTATTGAAATTGTCACAATTTCTACTATTAATTATTGTAAAATATTCTATCACTAGACTTTTTACTGAAATAACCGCGATATGTAGTTATAGTTGAGTTGACATTATTATGATTTTTGTAGAGTTGCTGTAAAAAATTTTGCTACAAAACTTATTTGCCGCTTCGGTATCAATGACATGTAGTTAGGTTGAGTTTGTTTGTATTCGAGATTTCATGATTTTTATGATGGGATACTGTAAGAATTCTATTATAGGACTTACCGCTCTAGCGATCATAGTATATGATTAAAGTTAGTTTGTATTGGAATTACCGCAAATTCTGTCTTCAAAATTACTCGATATTCCGGTGACTGCAAATTTAGTTGAGTTGGTTTGTATTGGAATTATTAGATATAGTTAAGTTTGCGTTAGTTTGTATTGAAATTATTTGTGACTTATATCGCCCTATAACAGTGTTGTTATTGGACCTGGCTAATTGGACATAAGGCTAAAAGGGCTAATAAATTTGAATTGGACTTTATATGTCCAATTGGACTTAATATATTTTTTATAATAATATTTAATACGAGATTACAAAAGATCAGATGACTAGCACCATTCAAATAATATTGATATGTTATAAATTTTAAAATCAGATACTTTATCTGTTATTGTAATTTGATTAATATCTCAATTTAATGGCCTAATAATTAACCTTTTATGCGCTACTGTATATATTCTCACATGTTTATATGATGCAAAAAAAACTAACAAAATACAATTCATAAGGTTGCTTCTACAGTATCAAGAATTTTTGCAAAAAATCTTGTGTTACAGGATTTGATATTCTAGTTAGGCATAATATGTAGTTAAGGTTTGTATCAGAATTATCGTAATTTGCTATTATACTGCAAGAAATTCTATTACAATACCCACTCACCATTCTAGTAATCAAAAATGTGATAAGTTAGTTTGCATTGGAATTAACATAATTTTGTGAGACATAAGGTCAAGTTAATTCGCATCGGAATTATTGTGATTTCTACCAAGAGCTGTAGTAAAACTTGCGATTACAATAACAATAGTTTGCAGTTAAAGTTGAGTTAATTAGTATTGTAATTTCTATTATGAGTTACTGTAAAAAAATAATTCTGTTACAGAGATTACTTGCCACTCTGGTCATCATAATATGTTATTTCTATCATGAATTACTGTAAAAATTCTGACAGAACTTACTATGGTGATGCAGTATATGGATATTATTAACGTATCCATATCCCAGTTAAAAATGAAAAAGACACGTAAGTTTGCATAACGCATGAAAATAAATCATATAAATTCAAGAACTCATAGTTAAGCAAACTAATATGCAGTCTAATCAGCAAATAAAAATGATAATAAATACTTAATTCAACATGAGACTACGTCAGTGGATCTACACCAGGGCCAGTGATTTTTTGCGGCAATAATAGGTCAATTCTGTCCGTGATAAAGGATCGATTCTGCAAAATTCTGCGATTTGGCCAGAATTATATAGAGTTGGCCGAAACTATAATCTGAAAATTCCGACCAAAAATTTAAAATTTGACATTAGCCGGAATTACAATGATTTAGATCTTAAATTCAGGCCAAAACCAATTCCATGATTTCTGTGGTATTTTGTGCAATGCGGAAAATCACTGGCCCTGATCTACACCATTTGATAAATAGAGAAACACATCATTTATAATTCTAGTTAAATTTGAAGATCATTTGGCCAAATCTAGAACAAACCAATTTTAAATCTGGTCAAATGATCTGCAATTTGATTAGGTAATGCAGATCTACAAATAAATTTTTTTGTCCAATCAATATTCAATTTTTGGATACGTCAAAACAATCTAATTCTTGTCAAATTTACAGATCATTTGGCCTGGAAAATCCTAAGATTTTTGGGCTGAATGATCTGCAATTTGACCAGAATTAGATTGTTTTGACTACAATTAGCCTCCTATAGCAAAAATATAAACTAATATATAGGCACTGTTTAGTGGAAAAGGGGGAAATTTCCATTTAGATTTGATTAATAATTTTAAAAAAATTACATTTTTGTAGATCACAACAATTGCCCAGTGACAAACAATATAGATCAATTTTTAAAATATTATTTATATAAGCCATGTAATGTAAACAATTGTGTAATGCACATGATTTTTACTTTTTTACTATGTAAAAAAATTGTGTTACACCGGTCTATATACAATACTAGATGATAAAAATCATATGTAAAACACAAAAAATTATTAAGCCAGTATAATTTAACTTTTAATTAGAATTATAAATCTGGTTATGCTTTATTTAATAAGCCAATAAAAATTTTTTAGTCAAAAAGTATATCCCTTCTCTTTTTACTAAATAGCGCCCATATAATTATTAGCATAGCGGAAGTTCATTTTGATTGGTCATTCCCAGATAAAGTATCAGCTATACACTAGATAAAATTTTATCACTTACAAAACTTTCAAAAAACTAATTAAATACTTTCTAAAGGCACGTATTGTAGTCTTACAATCATTAATTTTTGATTTATAATAATTAATTCATATTTTACAAGGTTTAAAATATATTCATTCACAATAGGTACACTATTTATTTAATAACAAAACTTTAAGTTTTGCAATACAATCTAACTTACATGAATATTTCTAGCACTGCTATATTAAACTTTGTATCTATGAACTCTTATAGCCTAAATATAATAAAAAAAAGAGTTTGAAATATTAGTTCCAAAAATATATAGTATTTTTTACTTATAGAAAGCAAGAAGAACAAGTTAAGACAAAATCTTACAACTTCACTTACTAATTGCTTAGATTGCTGAAACATCTTCCAACTCTTCAAAACTATCACTTCTTATCTAGTTTTTGAAACTACTATATCCTACTGCATCTCAAATTAAAAAACAATAAAGCAAAAGGTAAAATATCAATGACTCAAGTTGGTTGCTATGTTATATATTACAAAAAAATTTTCATATAATATGGTAATTTTTACTTATAAAAGTACTTTAAAAATTACAATTGCCTGTATAAAAAAAAGATCATCACCAATCAAAATTACTCTTATTTTTGCCAATTAAACCAAACTTCTACTATGCTATAATTATTTGTTGTCTATTTGGATATTTGATTAAATAATTGATTAAATAATTTATTGGCTATAACTGACTATTTAGCTAACGATTAAGCCATGGCTTAGTTGACTATAACTGGCTAGCCAGTAATAGCTGACTGACTATAGCTGACCAAACTCATCTCTAATTATGACACCCAATAGTCAAGTATTACTTTTTCTTTATTAAATTAGGTATATGTCCAATTAATCTAGTCCTCATATCTAATTAAACATATGGCTAATTGGTTAATTAGATATGTGAACTATACATGCTGTAAAAAATTGATTTTGATATGAAACCGCTAAGGTATCTAAACAGTTTCATATTAAAAATTAATGCTAAAATAATTTCTACAATATATATAATATGGACAACAACTAATATTAATTAGCTACTTGTTTAATTAACCAAATGTCCAATTGGATTTGAGGGCTAGAACTAATTGTCACGGCTTATTTTGAATCTACTGTGTACTTCTTTAGCTTTATTATAAGTTTTTGCTCACTTGGCTAATATATTTGATGACTATGTATTATACAGATACTTCTACTGATTATGTATTTGTACAGATATCAGTTTATTCACTAAGATTGTTTTTTATACTAAGCAAATATCACAAAGTTCAAAGCTATTAAAGCTATTCAAGCTTGGTATTTTTCTATTTAAAATTGATATCTTATATTAATTACTAACGCATATTTGCATCACTAATTATTACATATTTTCCCATTACTCATGCAATTATTATTATTACAAACTTTTAATTAATTTATGCAAACCCAAATTACACCATTTATACAAATCCTAATTATAACCCAATCATGATTTCTGACCCTTGCGCTATGAATACCTAAGGCACCAAAGTCGACCACAACACTAATAATTTTTTATAGACTTAAGGCTAGTAACAATACTGAAAATGATACCCAATATTCATCTTATATAAATTAAATATATTTAAATATTTGTATATGTAAAATAAATAACAATAACCCAATATTTATCTTATATATATACCTGATTTTTAATTTGTTTATTGCTAATATGTATTTTAAATACCTGATATCTATCCTAGTTATATAAAATTTATATCTGATATTCTATACCTGATATTTATGCATTTGACTTGTGTGAGCATCTATAAATTGTGTTTTCTAAAATATACTTTCTAAAATATATTTTGATTAGGTTTACTTTGTTTTCGTTGTTCATATATCACAAGACTAGAAGTAATGTGAATAATCAATTTATTGATCAATTTAGTTAGAAATTATTGACAAAATTGTTAGAGTTTTTATTTTCTAATATATAGCACTTGGTCTCTTTTTATAAGGCCTTTTTTCAAACCAAACATCATAATGTTATTAGCAGTTATTTCTACAGGTTTTAGCCTCATTTCACATGGCCACTTTAAACTTTGCATTTTTAATAATTTTATATCAAGTTTCATTATATTTTGTAACACAAAGGTACAAGTTAATTTGAAGCTAATTATAATCCTTAATTTTGATTTTTAATAATAAATCTCTCTATTTAGTAAAAATTTGAAAAAAACTCTTTTGGAGTGCATTAAATCTTTATAAAAGTCCTAGAAAATATTGACAATTTAGTTCATATATTATTATTATACCACATATGTATCCATATGTACAGCATATTTCAAAATAGATTGACCAAAATTATAAAGTTCTAAATTGTAAAGATTAGTAATATATATAGAATATAAGCTTATATAATTACTAAATATGCATGTTGATATAGTAAAATGACCTAGTAATTGATGATAATCAAAAATCTAATTAATTAAGCAAATGTCAATTTAATTTAGTAACCCGAATTCAACAAAAATTATTATTTACAAATAGATTTGTACATTCAGCACAGATAGTTAGATACAGTAGTCCTATAAAAAAATGCAGATTCTGTTCAAATATAAGTAAATTATAAATAAGTGCACAAATAGTAACAAACAAAAGTAAAAGTAATAAAATTTTACTAAGTAGAAACTGATTTCGAATGCAGGTAATCAGTGAGCACAAAATTAATAACTTAAAACATTAACAGCTATTTAATAGAAGAGCAATCAAAATTATTTCTTGTAATGCAAATAGAAGTTTATATAGAAGGCTTAATATTTAAGCTACTTGCTATAAATGTTATATTATTTGGGCTTTGAAATTTACAAATTATTTATACTCAGCCTTGGATATATTGTTTTTTAATATATTTTTTTAAGTAGCAAAGTCTAATATATTATGAACTTCAAAGCTGGAGCTTATCTAGATATCTTCTTTAGCAGCTATATTAATGTTATTATGAAAAACATATCTATGTATTCGTGGAATAAGTTTAAATTAAGGTTCAAAGATTTAACAATGTACTGTATATAAAATGCAAAATATATAATAGCTAAAATTTTGGGTCTGTTTTATAAGCACATTGCTAAAATCTAGACCATATTCTGCAAATTCGCAGACATGATCAGTGAATCTGCTTCTGAATTAATTAACTTAATCAATACTATATGACATTTCAACTTCATTTTTGCTTTTACTATTGAGTAAAAACTTTGATATAAAGAATCATTTTTGAATAATAATTTCCTACAATAACTTTCGAAATTGAAATTTAAGGTTTTTATTTTAACCCCTAAAACCTATTTATACTTAAAATATTTATTATAAATTTTACCCTAAAGCTGATCCCTAAAAAAGTGCTAAAAAAAAGATATCTAAAAAAATTGTATTTTTTATAGTCTATATTGCACTATATGAATTTTTATTTTAATTTGCTATATTTAATAATTACTAAATGAATTTTTATTTTAATCTATTATATTTAATAATTATTAGAGTAAATATATTTCAGGTAAGACCAATTTAATTAAATGGTGGTTTATATTACATTTCTCTTCTATGAAAATTTGATAGAAATTGTATATAGATAAGCATAAGTTTTATGATCACTGCACAAAAACTGCATTTCTTTGATATTTACACTAATATTTTCTAATATTTTTTAGTTTGTCAAAACTTTCTTTATAGAAACTAATCATCCAAAAAATTTAATACACATTATCACATGAAAATTTAAATTTGTGCACTATCATGCGCAGTATTATATTCATATATTGATGTGTATTAATCTTAATTGCTATATAATTTTCATGCACTAACGTGCACAATCGTTAAGATTCTTAATGATTATAAGTCAAGAATCTTAACAATTGTAAAGATTCGTTAAAGCCAGATACCTCATAAGATTTTCTATTGATGTGACCAATTAAAGTCATGAATTTTTTGTTTACACAGATCAGCCTGATGAAGAAAAGAAAGTAAAAAATGCAAAAAATACAAGAAATAAATGTTTAAACCTATCTTGATTTATTAAGAAAAAATGTCAGGGGAATGATTTTACCTATAAAAATATTTTAATCTTAGCCCATAAAGACCCTAATCTGACTCTAACCTTAATGTTATAATTCTTTAATTGAATTTTGTAACAGTACATGGCTTTAATAGTTCCTCAATTGTGCATATCAATACACAAAAATTATAATTGTTAAGAATCTTTATAATTGTGATGATTGTGATATTCTTAATGATTATAATTTCAGTGCAATGTGATAATCATTAAGATTCTTAACAATAATAATTTCCATGCATTGATGCACACAAAAATATTTATTTTGTGAATAAATAAAAATTTATTTTTGTTTTTTTTTTGTTTTTTTTTTATTTTTTTTTTATTTTTTTTTGTTTTTGTCTATACTTATAATTTTTATTATTTTCTTTAACTCACAAATTTATATTGTTTTTAAAGTTATTCTTTAGAGTCATTCACTTGAAAATTGCTTTTTTGGAATTACTATTGCTTTTGGTTATGTTTTTTATAGTTTTGTTTTTGGTTATGTTTTTTATAGTTTTGTTTTTTTCTTTATTTTTTTTATTTGCTTTCTGGATATTATTACATTTTGCTTCTATTTTTTAGTTTCTTCTTTGAGTTACTACTATTGAAGTTGTTACAATTAGAGTTAGCACTATTGAAGTTATTTCTAAATAGTTATTTTGATTTTTTTTTTGAACTTTTTATTTTAGTACTATTGTTTTACATTATTTTTTTATTTATTAATATTTTTAGTAATTAGAATCTTTTCTTTATTCAGAATGTAAATTATTAAATTAAGTATTTGTATTATAAATTTTAATAAAATATTAAAATTTAATTAATAAAATTATAAAATTTAGTTAATAGAAATTATAAAATTTAATTAATAAAATTTAAAAATCAGTTAATAAATAATGAATTTAAATATAAATATGTATATATATTATTATGTATAGATATATAGATATATGCTTTTATATGTTATCTGTATGTAAATGTGTATAAGACAATGTGTAAAATAACACATAAATTGCATATTAGTATATGTACTATTGCACAGAATCTGTGCCTAATTATGTGCTGTAAATGTATTTTCCTATATATTGTCATATATAAATTTACATATAGGTTTGTGTAGCTCTATATCCAAACATTTTCATGTATTGCAATATCATTCTATATTTCAATTTCTTATAGAGCTTATTTAAAAAGAATAGCAATTGTATATAGTAACATTTTAATAAATTCTTATCTTTAGTAAGTATCAAATATTTATATTTAGTTCTTGTAGCTATATGTAAATCTATTTTTTTTTTTACTAAGATAAGGGTGTAACTGTAATACAAACTACTAAATTAAATTAGTCTGTATAGAGTGGGTGTTATGTTGTCATATAATTTTTCAATAAAATATATTTATGCATCTTTAATACATATAGATTTTATAAGAGAATTAAGAAAAATTATAGATAAGACCAAAATTGAAAATAATTACAGAAAGACCCAAAATGAAAATAATTACTAATAAAGGTTCAATATTTGAAAATTATTTCAAATAATAGCCCAATTTTACAAAGCCAATCTAAACACTACAGTAATTCCCTTTTATGATTAAATAGATATTTTAAAAATTAATTGTTATATCAAACAAGTACACAAATTTTTATAATATTTACTATATACTTTAAATATTCTATAGAAGTTGGGCAAGTTAGTTTATGAGAAATTGATTTTACTATTTAAATGTAACTTTTTGTGCTTGTTAGCTAAAATAGTAAATAGACAAGGACTATCTTTATTCTAAAACAAACAACAAGTAACTTGTTTGGTTTATTAATTTTAAACTTTTAAGTCAAAGAATATTTGATGAAATAAATATCCAAGGCCAAATGAACATTTTTCCTATTAGTAAAAGTCATGACAATCTGTAATTTTGTATCTAATATTATGTTAGACTTTTAGTTATAGTAAAATACAATATAAAAATACAAAAAATAAATAGATTTATAAATCAAATAGATCAAAAGTATGCTTTTTATTGCTTATTTGAATTTATATTCAAATTACTAATTAATTATCATTACAGTTTTTATGCACTTAACAATTAACTATAATTAACTATATACTATATTTGAGTTATATTCAGGTTATTAAATTATGGGATAATAATTTTCAAATTAGAGTAGCTGCATGACATAATCATGCTAGAACTAGAAACATTATATGTTTGTATTTGTATATATATGAGTATAGCCAAAAGAAAACCTGACAATTTAAATATAAATTATATTTAAATTGTCAGGTTTTTTTTTAGAAACACTTATATATCGTATATTGCCGAAAATAAGCCACCTCCGAAAATAAGCTACCCCCCTTTTTTCTTGGAGAAGAAACATAGAAAAATTTGTAATTCCAAAAATAAGCTACTACTAATAATTTTTAAAATCCGGAAGTAGTTTCTATATATATAAGTCAAAATTCTATTAAGTAAATCGATGAAAGTCACTTAATAGCGATTGTTTAGGACGTAAAAATACACATATCCTGAAAGTTTGAAGCAAATCAGAGAACTTTTTTACTAAAATGTTTTTGCATTATACGTTTGAACGTAAAATGCAAAAACATCTTAGTAAAAAGTTCTCTAATTTGCTTCAGACTTTCAGGATATGTGTATTTTTACGTCCTAAACAATCGCTATTAAGTGACTTTCATCAATTTACTTAATAGAATTTTGACTTTTATATATAGAAACTACCCCAAATTTTAAAGAAATAATAAAAATCAACCTTTTCAAAACTTTACCCGAAAATAAGCTACCCCCATGATTTTTGTGTCACTTTTTTGGCCAAAAAGGTAGCTTATTTTCGGCAATATACAGTACTGTATGAAGATGAAGATATTAATTTTCTATAATTAATAAAGTTTTTTTTTGGAATTTAATTCTGTAAACCAATATTTTTCTTTCTTATAAAATTATCATTTGTTATAAGTAGTGACAAAGGGTTAATGGTAGTCATCACTACTAATGTCTACCTCAAAAGTAAAGCAACTTATGAGCCATACAAAGACACAATATTGGTTCATAAATAATTACTATAATTAGAACAACGTTATTATGTAAAAAGTACTAATCAATTTTTTATTTTTCTTTATTAATTTTATACATTCATTCTCTCTTTTTCATTATATCATATCTCACTCATATACATTTGTCTTTTTAATTAATTACTAATTTCACTATTTTACTATGATATTTATTATACGATATTATTATGTTATAACTAACTTTTGTAATCAATTTGTATGTTATCAATTAATTATTCTAGATTTTTTATTACTATGAGCCCTGGAATTTGACCTACCTACTGCAGCTCAAGTGTAATCTGGGATTACAGAGTCAAGGTGCATATATCAAATATATCAAATATGTCAAATATATCAAATATATCAAATATCAAATATTTCAAATATTTTAAACTTATTGTAATACTGAATCTTTTATTATAAATAAAGACCATAAAGGTCCTAAGAAAAATAAATTCCATCTGCTTACAACTATTGCTCCTAATAAAAATTGACCCAATTGACCCATATAAACCCAAATAACTAAATAAACCTGCTCTAACTAAATACATTTTACCTGATCAATCACTAAGTGGCATTATGAAAGATCTTCATTCGTTAATTGACTTGCTCATGTGACTTTGAAAGAAGACTGTTTTTCTATTTGATTCTTGATGAACTGAGGACTGCTGTAGTTTTTCAACAATCCCAATATACTATGAACTAGTTGTAGTTGTTTTCTAGTTTCCTCAATGAACTGTGAATTCTGTTGTTTGTTAGTCTAGTTTCGAGTTCAAGTGGAAGAACTCAAGCTATGGTTTTATTAAAAGTATTGCAGATTGACAATATAAATGTTAGTGTGTCATAAGCAAAGTTCAGCTTAAGTTTGAGAAGATATATCTATATCCAAATCACCCTCGCCAAAATCTAAACACTCCATTTCGACTAAGCCTAACATAGATTACATAAGTTTCATTTCGACTAGTGACCGACTCGCTATTCTAGGTTGTCATTACTACTTGTAACTGATTGAACATCATGTGGATCACATGATAGTTCAATCGATCTAATCTTTTTTGCCCTAAGTATTCAGAAAGATTTTTTTATTTATTGTTTTGTTATGCTATTTTACGATCTTGTTTAATATGCCTCACCAGTTCTATTTTCTATATAAAGTGTTCTATATGTTTTGTTTCTCCATCACAGTAGAGTGCAGGGAAAAAAGCCGGTTAATTTACCAATTGTAAAACACTGTTTTTATTTTTCCCTGCACCCTAGTCACATATATCCTGTAAATTTTTATCAATTATTTTATTCATGTGAGAATGAGATATGAATTTTAAATAATGTTGAACAAAAAGCATTTTCTTATATTGAAATGATCCGGTTTGATATACTGAAGTTGAATTTTATTCAATGAATGCAGATTATATTTAAACTGAAACAGGGCTATACTTCTAAAAATAGCAAATAATATTGCATTGTGAGATCACTATAAGCAGTTGAGTTTGTACATGTTATGACCAGGAGAGAGCTTTATAAAGTTTTGAACTAATTTAGCTACAAATAGTGATTAAGGTTAAAGGGTAAAACTAGTAATGTGCCGCATATAATACTATATGTACAGTACTGTACGTACTGCAGTCAGTGGATTTACCAAATTAAGAAATCATGTTCTAGAATGATCTACAAATGGATTTCTGAATTTAATTGGCTCACACATGTCTTTTTCTTCTCAAATATCGTACAATTTAAAAAAAAATTTTAATAGTTATTAAGTTTTAGTAAGCTTTGAACACATACTTCAAGACACCTAGTTTCAATAATCAAAATTATTCAATAGTAGCAAACTTTTTTTGCCAAAGTAAATGAGAGGCTAAAATAAAGATATTTACTTCATATTGGAGATTAAGAATCGTCATTAGTTAACTTAAAATATTTTTTTTGTACTATTTTGTATTTGTATTAAATGAAGATTTAAATACTACAACTTTTATATTTTAATTTAAATCTTG
>CAJVPY010001176.1:0-20680 GCA_910591965.1 Dentiscutata erythropus | reverse complement strand
GCTAGGGTGTTCAATAAACTAATTAATCAAAACATAGTTAGGGTCATTAAGTTCGGATTTTTTAAAGGGTTATTTCATATATAAATTTATATATGAATTTGTACTAATTTAGTTACATTTTTCTACACAACTAACAGACAAAATGTACTATATTTTTTTTTTTAAACTGTAGCTCTAGACTAGCTCTACATTGTAATAGAACCAATTTTTTAATAACCTATGTTAATTATTAATAAATTTAATCTAAAATTTTATTAAAAATTATTAAAAAAACCAGATCTATTACAGTGTAGAGCTAGTCTAGAACTACAGTTTTAAAAAAAAAACAAATACAATTTTGTTTGTTGGTTGTGTAAAAAAATATACTTAAATTAGTACAAATTCATATGTGAAATAACCTTTTAAAAAATCTGAAATTAATGATTATCATATATAACCCTAACTTAGGTTTGATCAATTAGTTTATTGAACATCCTAATGTTAAGTAGTGTGCCTGGTGCAGTCCAGTATCAGTCCCTAAAAAGTCTGGGTCTGGACTAGTTAAGAAACTAGTTCATTTCCTGTCAAAAAACAGGTAAAACTGGTCCTACCTTAGCGGTTTATACGGTTTATAATAACTTTTGTAATACCTTTATTACAAATATATATTGTACATAACCAGATAACGATAAAAAAAATTTAAGAAAAAAAAAACTGTGTAATACTGTATATTAACAATTTAAAAGCTCATAACTATTTTCTAAATTTTCTAATATCCCTGCATCAAACCATGTTTTTAGGCAGAGAATAGCATGAACCTTTTTATCTTCCAACTGATTTTGCACTGCACTTATTGTATATTTAGCAAGTAAAAATGCTTGCTTGCTCAGAATATTGGTTGCCTGAGCAACTAGGTAGTTTTAACAAGAGGTACTCACTTTATATTTGGAGATTTTAATTTCCAAAACACAAGGACATTTATATTTTCATCAGGCATATTCAAATATTTATCTAAAGTATTACAACTAACTAACATATTATTATAAGTTTGTTTTAGATGATTTTAAAAATAATTGCAAGCTGAAGATGAATAATTAGTTTTGAGAACTTGCATATTTACTTCTTTATCAGGGAGTATAGCTATTATAATAAGTTTTATTAATTATTTGGCATATACTATTTTTTCAGAGGTAGAATAGAAAATAAAAAATTTGAATATTGGGTCAAGTAATACACTTCTAGAAGAAATGGTTGTAATTCATTTCAATATTTGTCAAGCTTTGCAAGAATTTTTATTAACATATACAAATTTATTGAATTTATTTTATTTTTAGCTTCATTAAGATATAAAATAATTACAAAAAAAACTGTGTGCATATTACTAATAGTTGGGTGAGTTGAGAAAGAAAGTAGATTAGTAGCTTTAATATTATTCCAATTTTGTTTAGTTATATATTGTTGTTTAAGATATAGCTTTGAAACTACTAATATTTTTATCATATCTTTTATTTTATATAATTTTTTAATATTAAATACAAGAAGTTCTAGCTTGTTTCACAATCACAATCAAGCTCAGATATTAAAAACAGTTAACCTTTTATCACAAAGATTTTTTTTTTTGGGCAGAGCTGGAAGTAGCAGATATAATTTACAAAAACTTGCACTTTTTAGCTGAGTTGTCAATTATAGCAAGACTATTACTAACTATGGCAAGGTTAAGTATCACATCACAACTAGCAAAAAGTAGTATTAATATAATAGTATTTTAACATACTAGCAAGATTTTTATCACTAGTATCCATACTGGCTACATTGTCAGCTATTATTGACATATTTTTTCTTTCAAGCCCAAGCTTCTTAATCAGATTAAAAATTTTTTTGGCCAAAAAAAACACTAGTATAGTGTTTATACAAGAGGATAAAGTTTAAAATTATGCAATACAATTACTACTCATTGTTGATCTAATATAAAGTAATTGCAAGAAAAGTCTAGTTTATATATGCAGACTATATATTAGTTGTGATTAACACCTTATACCCAAAATTTCTAAAAAATTTATACAGTTGCATATATTCTCTTTCAAATAATTGTTAAATGTAAATTAAGATTGTTTGCCTAATAGGAATTTTATTGCAAAGATCAAGTTCAAAAACAAATATTTAGAAATCCTTGTCTTTAACTATACAAAAAGTCTATAAGTTATATATAATCTAGTAAACCAAAAAACTATTTAATTTTTTACTTTCTTTTTTATCACAAATACTGTAATAATCTACAACTTATGATAATTAAAAAAGAGTATGAGCATATTTAGCTTTATAGTTAGCTTTAAAGTGATATTTAATTGTACTAATTTTAGTTTTTAGTCAATAGTTTGTTTTATATAGCTTGTAGTATATTTGTTTCTTGACTGAAGTTAGTTAAAATAACTCCAAAGAGGGTGTATATTTTTACTATACTTAAAAATTTGTTTATTATTGTTGAAATCACTATTTAATTCAATTAAAATAGGTGTAGGATTTTGTAAATATTTAAGATTTTTATTAAAAGACAAAATAATTAACAAAATTTTGTAAGTTAAATTTTAAAAAAGATATGCTTTTTATATTTACAAAAAATAAAAAAAATTGTATTGTAGCCAAACAAATATATACTTACAAACAAAAAAATTTTTAACAAAAGAAAATTCAACAAAAAAAAAAATTTAAGTAGAATATTCATGTTTTTTGTAATTAGAAATGCAAATTAAAGAATATGTAAAAAACAATTATTAATTAAAGAGAGAAATTAAAGCTAATAACATTCTAGCTTAATATAACCTATATTATTATTATTTGAATGAATAAATAAAAGTTTTATATTTAGTTAATTCTATAATAGTAGCAATAACCAACAGTATTTGGTTTGTCAACATTACTGTATTTGTATATCTTTGTTAATAAAAAAATGCTTTATGTTCATTTCATCACTGTTGTGAATTAAAGATAAACAATTATCATTGGATAAAATATAAACATTCACACTAAAGGTTTTATATAGTTACACTATGATTTTATTAAAAAATTATTAAAGAAAGATATTGGTACTTGCTAATAATATTAATATATAATACTAGACAATTCTGCAATTATTAATTAATAGAATAAAAATTTTTATTAAAGCTACCAGTATTTACTAATAATGTTATACCCAAGCAATTATTAATCAAAAAATAAAAAAAACTGTTATAAAAGCCATTAGTACTTACTAATAATATTATACTATAATCTTACTATATAATTATTTGATCGAAAGTGTAAAGAAAACTGATGAAAGCTATTAGCTTTTTCTAATTTTAATTTAAAAAATTCACCAATTGAATATTTATTAAATATTATCTATTAGTTGCCCAATTTGTAAAAGTACCATTATTAAAAAAACTCTTTTCTGTAGATTATTAAAACAATAAACAAAAGAAAAAAATAACTAAACAGTATTAATTAAAGTTTAATTAAAGCTAAATAATAGCTATTAAGGCACTCCAGTATAATTACAAAATCTAATTAACTCTCCCACAAAACTAAAAAGAGATTGAGATATATTATTTTCTACTTCTGAAACTTTTAATTTTTCTTTGTCTCACTGTTATCACCTTTCCACAACTGGATGGATCTCTCTGGGGCCTCTAACAGCACTAAGAGCAGAATACAGACCAAACCATCTGATAACCTACTCCAATAAAAAAGAAGAAAATAACCAATAACAAAAGCCAAATTAAAGCAACTACAAGCGATTTTTTAAAAACTCAACCCAAAATGTGTTTAAAAAATCAATTCAAAAACCACCTCAAAGTAGCAATTTAGCAAACCCCTGTCAAAAATTCAAATAACATTACCAGAACCAAACAAACAAACAAGCATGAAAAAAATGAACAAATTCCTATAATTCAAACTAATGTGATGATTATTGATCCCTACATAGCTGATCCCTGTCCAACCTTATTCAAAACAATCTCTAAAACCTGGAACAACAACTACTAGCACCAACCAAAGCAAACCAACTAACCCAACCAATCCATAACTATGATGACAATATGAACACACAGTTTAACACAATAATAGAATCTTAAGAACTAGTAAAAAAGTCTTATAGCAAAGCACTCACCTCAAATATTTGGACAAATAACTCCAAATCTGACTAGTTACTCATCTGGGCTAACTCAGTAGTCAAGACTCTTGCTAAAAGCTGCATAGTCAAATTTGACACCAATTTATAGAACAATGATACCATCATCAATACTTTCTCTTCCTCAGTGGTCAAGACCCTCGCTAAAAGCTGTATAGTTAAATTTGACACCAATTTATAGAACAATGATACCATCATCAATACTTTCTTTTCCTCAGAACTCCTACAAAAATTCTTCAAACATAAAATTCAAGCCAAGCCAACTGAACACAATATCCCCTATGTGATTAGCAAAAAGTTTAACTACCTTGACTCAGCTTTCTTCTGCTCCTTTGCAAAAAACAAGAAAACTCAACCTCAACACCAGAAGGTTTATTTCACTTTTACAAATGACAGTAGAAAAATACAAAAGACTACATAATGTCCAGTTCATAAACAAATTCAACAGAGATCAAGTTTTATGAAACTTAAAACCAAACTTGCAATTGACTATATGTGCAATATAAACTTCCTATTAAACAGCCCCCATGACTGTATCTGTTTGATTTTATACTGTGTCAATTTTGTCAAAATTGCCTGCCCAATAGAATTTGAAGATATGCATAGTTTACTCAACAAAACATACACCTCGCTTCTTACTCTGTTACCCTACAACCCTTAGCGATAGATCTAGCTATCCAGGAAATTCTATCTTTTCCATGGACCAGTCCTGTACTAGTCCCTAAAAAGTTGGTACGAACCAGTTCCCCACGGACCACTTAACTTAGATCCTGTATCAGATCCTGAATTGAATCTATCGAATAAGTTCATCCAATCAATTAAGTTTGTATTGTTATAATAATTCAATTTAGGATCCAAGTCCTATAAAATGTATTGTGTTTTCATGTGATCTAAGGACCGAGTCCTTACCGATCCTGCAGGTCTTTGTCCCTAATTAGGATTGTTAATGGAGTACTCCAGACATTAATAAAACATATAACCCACTTCTGGAGTGCTCCGGAGTGGGTTATATGTTTTACTATTGACTGGAGTGCTCCATTAACAACCCTATCCCTAATTCAAAGTATCGATCATTTCATTGCAAACCTTAAATCGGGTTAAGTGAAATAATCACTGTCATAGGCGATCAGTAATTTTTTTTTTACAACAGTTATGTAAAATGGTCTCGATATAGGGTTTTAAATGAAATAATTAATTAAAAAATTATTTAATATCGATATTGTAGCAAACATTTGAATCGGTAGACCGTGGGGAGCGATGAATCAGAGATCAATGGATTGGCCACTGCGTAAGATTCGGGTATTACTCATTATCACCACCAACTGTTTCTTGAAGATCCGGGAATATAACTATTGATTAATTTCAATATAGTATATCCCCCCAAATACAATACCTGGTTCTTCACATAGTACCCGCCTAAATTTGATTCTAAATCAACTTCATAATTTAATATGAGCGAAAAACTTATTATTAATTTCTTGTATCGATATTAGTGAAATTAAAATAAAAATCAAATTATAGTTAGATGATTATCAATTATATGTTATCTTTGTTAAAGTTTAAAATTAAACTACTGTGGGGGGTTTCAGAGTTAACTTATTTTTGAAAATAAGTGGGAGTTTGAAAAGTCCTATTTTTTTTATTTTTTATTTTTTTTGATGACGTAAATTTACAAATCGCTGATTACAAAATTAATACGTAATTTGAAATCAGAAACCTGAACCTTAGGTCTGAAACCCCCTATTATCAGATTTTGATAATATTCGAACGCTTTGTGTTTATTCTTTTTAATGCCCAATTTCTTTATATTATCATCAGCCATGACTGAAATATAACATGACTTGCTTTACTGTTACCAATTTAATCATTAATATAATAAACTAGTTGTAGACATATATCTTGAAGCGAAGTGTGATCCAAAAGTGTATTTACGTCAATCGTTAGTACTTTCACATAAGTAAAAAATATAGGATAATTTAGGAATTTTAGGACATCCAAAAAATAAATCTTTTTATTTTAGGATAATCCGAAAACCAACTTTACACATGCTTGAATTCAATTCGCTAATTGTCATTATTCTATTTTTAGAGCGTTATATCTTTGAAGAATTGGGGGTTTTTTTTTCAAATCTAAAAATTCCAATATCTTATTATTGCGCTTTGCAAAAAGATGTGACCTCTGCAAATCATGATGTCGTGTGAAATCGGAGATTCCGTAAATTTTAAAACCACTGTATTACTGATTTCAAATATAAATATAACTAATCGGAAATATGATTAATAGACAATTTAATTTTCCTCGATCATCATCACGAAAATCATGAGGTCATAAGTTAATATGTAATAAAATTTGTATGGCGACGTCTATGAAAATCTTAAATTAGAAAATGTCGGATGGTGATTTTCCTAGTTGACCTATACTTGGGCTATATGATAGTCCTGTCCTAAAAATAAGAATCATTGGGATTCCTTGTTTCATTTTTTCCAATAAGGGGGCATCCATAATTTGCGTTAAACCATTACTATATTGTATAGAAATAGAGACCTTGAAGATAATATTATCAAGATCACTATAACTTGACGTAAATGAGCGGTAATGAAAATTTTTCGTTTACATTTTCTAATATTAGTATAAGTGGACCTCTAAATTAATAAATGAGGTCTAATTCTGTAATTCCTGATGAAACAAAGTGTCAAAGCCACAAATTCTAATAATATAATTGTTGAAATAAGCATTCTCCGTAACTGAACTTATTATTTTTTAACCAAAAGAAATAGATTAGATAATGAATCTACAAGAACATTTTCCTCTTGGGTAACATTGAAGCAGAGCGAATAGTAGTAAACACTATGTTTAAAACGTTGTTTCAAAAAGAAATTCACAATTTAAGATAGAAATTATTACGATTATTTTATTAATAGCTTCTCATAAAAACATTCCTAAGTATATATTTCTGTATATAACTTAAAATGTAAAAATATACATATTTACCTGGTACCAAAGATGAGAGGTAAACCTTACAATACGTTGAATGGGGGAATAAATAAATAAATTCTAAGTATTAAGAAATTCTTAAGAACCGCCGACCGAGCTAATAAGCACTATTAGAAGGTCTATAAAAACTGATATTAATAAGGAAGGTCCGATTCATCTCTATACGTTTACGTAGACACAAATACCTATTAATCCAAACCAACATGCAGTACGTACGTACATACTTTTTTATGCAAGTTTTTTTCTCAATTAATAATATAATAAATAGCTATTGAACAGACTACACATTAATGTAATTTGATTCTAACTATTATAACTAGTGATTTCTAAAAGATTTTGTACAAATGTTTATTACTGTATAACCTACCTCGATATAACGAAGCTCTGGAGCTGGAGGTTTTGCTTCGTTATATCAAAACTTTATTAGTAGTTTCGTTATACGTATCGAAGCTAATTTAAACATAAAAATTAGAAATAATTTTCGTTATCGTTATATCGAGGTTATACTGTACTTGTGAACTCGGGTTTGGAGGAGAATAAACGGATAATAAAAACACCAATGCTTTAAAAGGATATGATCATTCGAATTCGAACACATGTTTTCTTCGCACCACATTAAAATATATTAAAAATTTCGGGGATAGACGGGATCGTTGGTGAGGATCATTTTATATTTTCATAATTATTTCGCTAATAATATGTATCCTATAGAATTTTAGTCTGATCCAAAAAGCGCATCTTTCTATATGATTTATAATTTATGTATAATGAGAACTATGTAAAGTTTTCTTCCGTTTAAAGAAATTGTTTAGCTCTTTTTATAGCAGTTAACGGATAAACATTTTGGAAAAAAGAAGGTATTATGCACCCTGAAAATTGTTTGTTATTTACTTCTTGCATACAAGTAGGTTAATAGGTATCTTATTTTAATTCAAGAACCCTTTTGATACGATGAGTCAAATTAAAATTACAATTGTATTATGTTAGTTAAAATTTTTAATCATGTTTATTGGCTAGGTGTTTTGATTCCGTGTGTCCATATTATAAATGGGTTTGCCAAGGGTCCATTATGCATCAAAGGCTAGGAAGAAAAAAAAATTAACTATTAGAATTTAAACGATTTTATAATCACTTAACATCATTTTATTGCGCTTTGCAACCCTTAATTTTTTTTATAAAATAATTGTGATTGCAATTGCGATTGTTAAAGCTGGTCAAATTATAATAATTCTGAGTTTGTGTTGGGCCAAACTCAGAATTATGATAAAGTTGGTCAATTTTAGCAATCGCAATCGCAATCACAATTATTTTATAAAAAAAAAGTAATAAGTCATAAGGGTCACACAATTATATGAAACTACACTTCAACAGACTGGTTTCCTTTTTTTTGTTACGTAATACATAATCTGATCTGTTATTTCCTTATTTCCTTATGTAGTACAGTTTATATTAAAAAAATTAAAACCCTATACCTGTGCCTTGTTATCCGGATCTACTATTATTATCATCAATCGATTGTGTTAAACATTATAAACAGACTACATGAAGTTTAGAAAGTGTGTTCAAAAACTTCCTAAAAAGGAAATATTTAATATAAACAAAACTATAATATCTTTTCATAACGCAAGACAAAAAAGAAAATCTGATAATTTATAAAAGGATGCTGTGTCTGAAATTAGCATACCTTTTTTTAGAAAAAAAATAAAAGCTTCTTTTTCCTAAACTGAGTCAATCTCATTCATTCTTTTCGGCATCATATAAATTTGCCGATTAAATTTCTTTCCTTTCTTTATTACTGTATTATTATTATCTATTATTATTATTATTATTATTATTATTAAAAATGGACAAGTTCCTTAAGATATATCTAAGTTGCTTGTTAGTACTTATAGTTGGAGCTGGCTATTCACTCGCAGTTCCTTCACCAACTGAACCTGTAGGCGCTACTGTGTGGACCGCTGGTCAAAATGTATTTACTATTATCTTTACTCTCAAATATCAATGAGAATTAAATGGTTGCGAACTCATTTTTACTTTAAAATGCGCACCATTAAAGACAATTATAAATTTTATCTAATTTTTTCTTTAATTTTTATTCACAAAAAAAAGGTAACAGCACTGTGGGCAGACAACGGTGTTGCGCCAAAAAGTTCTTCAATGTCAGGAATAACCGTCCAATTCATGACGGGTCCAAACAGTCCACAAATTCCATTACAAACCCTTGCCGCTAAGTTGGATAACACCGCAACATCTTTATCTTTTATTTGTCCAGCGCCTAGTTCATTTGGCTATCCTCCAGGACAAATTTATTTCTTAATGTTTTCCGATTCTGCGAACCCTTCTATTGGTGTTAGTTGGAGTACAAGGTTTACGGTGCTTGAACCTAGTAATAGCAGCCCTCCTGCGAATTATACTGTAGGAGCTCCTTGGACATTTACCAGTATGTTATTAAAATAAAATTGATATTACATGTAATTAAAATCAAAATACTCATAATCATTTTCATAATTTTTTTTCATAATTTTTTAAAAAAAATACTCATAATAATTTAAAGAATCCTCGACTACTCCAACAACTCCAGCCCCTGCAATTGCACCAACAACAGCGCAACCAGTTGTAGTTACTCCAACTGCGCAACCTCCTCCTCCTGCTGCTGCTGGTTCACCAAATTCACCAGCACCACAACCTGCAACAATAGTGGATACTGGTGATACATCTGCGCCTACTGATACACCACCTGAAAAACCTCAATCTCAAACTTCTGCTACTCCTGCTGTTACTTCAAAGAAGACTTCAGGAACTGATAGTAAATTCCAAAAAAGCAATGGAAAATTCTTAGCCATTGTAATGGGTTTTGTTTGTGCATTTTCGGCGTTCGGAATGTAGATAAAATTACTTTTTAATATTTATTAATTAGTGTTCTTTCTAGAATTATTATATAAACCATGTTGTTAGACATTAATTTATTAAAATTCTAACTAATAATATACAATAAAAAAATGTCGATTTACATTTGTAAATTAAATTATAAACACAAAAAAAATGTATCTTTTAAAATAACGTAATACAACATATATAAAGTGATCGTTTCTCCGGTGTTTATTATGTTTATTAACATTTGTAATACAAAATAAGTTTTGTTAATGTATGAAACGTTGAATGCGCAACGTTCTTGCATAGAGTATAATCTGAGTGACAATGAACAAAAGTTGTGTACGCTACTGATGTACTTACGCACGCACGTACGTACTTGGTACGTGCGTACGTACGTACGTACATGTAAGTATGAGCGTAATCTTTACATACTCATTAAAGAAATGTCACACGTCAAGATTTTGTAAAGATCGTTTCTTTTTTTCTTTTGAGATCATAAGTATCTTTTTTTATCAAAATAAATAAATAAATAAATAAATAATGAAAAAAAAAAATTATTAAAAATAAATATAAACCAAGATATAATAAAATAAAAATGAACATTAATATTATATAACATAATTGTTATTAATTAATATATTTATGCTGCTTGTTTTAAATATTTTGATAAAAGATTAATATATGATATCTATGATATCTGATATATAAATACGTACAGTATTTACGTACGTACATACGTTCGCGTACATGCTAAATTCTAAGCCAAGTAAAAGGTTAAATCTCAATAAGCCACGTCATGTTTACGAACAATTTAACCGTTAATGTCTTCATTCTTTCAAAATATTTACTTACGTATGTACTAATCTATATAACAGATAAATCACAGCCACTAAATACAATCCACGATATAGCCACTACTATGAAAAGCCTTTCTACCTTCATCTTTGTTGTAGTAATTTTTCACCATACCATTACCATTTTTAAATCAATTTGTAAAAATTTTAATTGTAAATAATTATATAAGATGGTTAAACCTGAAACATTCATAAAGGCTTCGAATATATTAGCATATCTATTGTTTCTTACCGTAAACATTATTTGGGGGTTGGGTCTTAAAGAGGTAGTTTTTAATTAACGTTTGCAATAAAAAAAAACAAAAAAACCAAGCATTTCTATGTTAGGATATCTTAAAAAAATTTTTTTAAAAAATTTTAGGAAGAATCACCACATAGTCATCAATCAATGAGCACTTATATTAGTCCTGCTATTTTTACCTTTTATATTTGGGCTGTTATTCATCTCTTTTTGGCTGGATTTGGTGAATATAATAATATAAAATTTTAATTTAGGCCATACGAAGTTAATTTTTTGATTCTCATAACATTAAATTTTAAAAATGACCCGGCAGCCCCACTTTTAAAAAATTTATATATGTAAAAAATCATATAAATTTTTTTTTTTAGACATTTAAAAAAAAATCCATCCGGATTATGCGAACCAATTTTATTAAGTTTGTATGGCCGTATAAAATTTTTTTAATTACTACATTTCAAGTATATTTCAAAATTAGTCGTTTATCAACTCTTTGAAGCTCGCGTTGAAGTACTTGTCAATGGTATTCAATGGCATTTTGTTGGTGTTACGTTACTTAGTGTACTCTGCCTTGCTTTATGGGTATTTCATCTACCTATACATAAGTTTTATTCATCAGGAAACTTTTTTTAGTGCAGTTCTGCACAAATTTGCAAAAAAAAATTAAATAATAAATTTAAATGAAAATCTGTACAAAACTTCTGACTCAGCAGCTATAGCCACAGAAAATTAAATACAATTCTGTGCAAAATTTCAAATTATGAAACCATTTTGCAGTTTTTTGCAAAAAATTGCAGATTTTTGCAGACTTTACACTTATTTAATTTTCCTGATATTAGATTCGTTCAATTTAAATATTATATTCATTATTAATAATGATATTATTTAATTTTATATACGTACTTTATTAACGTTAACAGCAAGAAGATTTAATTCTAGTAGCATGGATAGTGATTATAGTCGCTACCTGGCAAATTTCTGTCATTTATTGGACACTTAAAAAAAAATATCTTCCTCAAGACAAATATGAAACTTTATTTATCCACATTCCCTTTTCCCTTTACCACGCTTGGATCCTTGTTTCAACATTACTTACTACTTTTGCTTCATTTACTCCTAATGTTAAAAACGATAGAGGTCCAACCCTTATAGTTCTAATTTTTGTAATACTAGGATTAGTTTTAATGGAAGTTGCAGCTATTGTGTATATTGAAATATTTAAAGATATTGCTGGTGCATCAATCATTGCTTGGACTTTATTCGGAATAGCTGTTGAACAAACAGATTTGGTGATTCATTGGACTGCGTTAGTATTGATGGTTGCTTGTACATTACACATTTTTAAACCTTATATTATGAAAATGATCTGTAAAGATGGCAGCAATAAGAAGTTTTCTTTTTTTAAATAGAATATTTTTACTTTCTTTTTAAATCAATATGTCTTTTTTTTTCTACAAAATCATGCTCAAAAAACAAGCTCATACGATAGTAATTTTAAATTTTACATTACATGAAATCTGAAATGAGTAAGCCTTTATCAAGCAATGTTAAATAAGTGTGTCAAAAACAAATAAAAAATTGTTATGATAAATAGGATGTAAACAAAAAAAATTTGACTTCACATGGGCTAATTTGTTCATATTATGAAAGAGAAAGCTTAAAAGTTTTATTCGTTATAGGTTTGTTATTTGTCAATTCGTCGATCAAAGTTGTGTTTCATTGTTCGTTAGATTAACTGTAAGAGATCTCATAGAATTCATTCTGTAAAACATCATCGTGTCGCATAATACTATGTATGTCTTTTTTTTACGTCTCATTTCCCGACGCACGTGCCATTTACACGACATCACACAGGGTGAAAATTTACCAACAATATATATACTTTGTAGTTCCCAGAATTGGAAGAGCAATAAATTAGCATGTGTGCGGTCTAGCTTTGGACACTGCATAAGTTATGCGGGATGTGATTTATTAAGGAATTCGGTTTAATAATAGTTGGACATTAAGGAAATTAAATCATTAGAGTGAGCGTATTCTGTTAATCATTGTTCCGTGTGTTCTACCTTCTGTTCTATACTCTTTCCCCCCTTCCACTTTATTAACAGTTAATAAAGGATCACTTTTACGTATTACGTATTTATAACATTCCAATTAGGGATGAAAAAAAACGGGTTAGCCAGTTTTTAAGTTTTTTAAAACATCTTTAAAAAAAAACCTTTAAAACATTGACGCTGAGACTAGAATTCGGTTGAAGCTAGGACTGCCGCTTCTTATTGGTAATTTAGCATCAGTCAGGTTCAGTAGCATTCTTAGCAGTTAGCTTTTAAAAATAAAAAATTCTCATACGTATTATTCTAAAATGCATTGATTAATGATTTTATTCCCATAAAATTATTACACGAATTTAAAATGAGACATCACGTAAAGATAATATTTGAAACTTTTAAATATTCGAATTTAAACAGTTTATATTAAATATTTAAATATTGATTAGGTAATATAAAAAAGGCATTATATGAGTGCTGCCAAAGGAAAACCTGGAATTCTAATTTTCGGAAACCTTACTCTTAGAAACAGACAACATCAAATTCTTATAAGCTGTTTCTGAAAATGAAATTTCGGAAAACTAACAGTTCCTGGCAACACTCATATTCACCTGTTAAATTATTTATACTGAATCATCTAAATGGTACCATATCGGCGGATTTGTGGAATTTGATAAATAGAAAAACCCATGATCCGTAACTCTGGTCAAATTTGCAGATCATTTGGCCAGGTTTGATTATTCGACTTCAAAGCTGGCCAAATGATCTGCAAATTTGACCAGAGTTACGGATCATGGGTTTTTCTATTTATCAAATCTGGAATTTTTAATAATTTAGTACAATATACTGAATATTATTTTCAAATATGAAATTATGAGTGACACAAACGAAAACCCGTCAGCAAATTTCTACGCATTTAGAAGTCATGGGATAACACTTTGCATTTCATTGAAATCTTGAAAAAGATTAAAGTACTTCTTATCGAAAATGTCTACATTTCAGGGGTTCGAAAATTCTTTAATACAACGATTTTCAAAAAGTAGATTTATCTAAATCATTTGATGATTTATTAAGGTGTCACTTGAGAGATTAAAAAAAATGAAAATTTCTAAAGGTAAGCGAACTTTATTAATTTCTTACGTTAAAGAAACCGACATATGTTGCTACAAGAATGAAATTTCAACCCTACTATCATATGCAAAAACGATTTTTTTTTTTAAAAAAAAAAAAAACCATCATAAATTCATAAATCAGTCGTTAAATATTAATCGCTAGAATTAATTTTGGCCTTTGCTTTCTTTTTGAACACTAGAGTTGGGATACCATTTTCAATAGTCGCTTTGACACATCGACTCTTGTTTTTTTTTTTTAAAAAAAAAAAAAATTGACCGTACTGATAAAGTCTCTAGTATAAAAGTTTTAGTTTATGCTTTTTTTTGAGCCTTTCATCTTTTTTTCTTGCAATATATACTGGTATATGTATTTTTCTTTTTTTTTTCTTTCGTAATAAGGATCACCCGAAAATTTTTTGCCTCTTTTACAGGCAAAATTAATAATAAATCCTCACATTTTCAAATAATTTTTTTAAATTTTTAAAGCAATTTTTCACGTGTCCCTACTTTATGGTCCTTTTTTTTCCCGGGTACTATGATGTTTATAATATAATCCCGCTTCTATTATAGTTAGGGTTGTTAATGGAGCACTCCAGTCAATAGTAAAACATATAACCCACTCCGGAGTGGGTTATATGTTTTATTAATATCTGGATTACTCCATTAACAACCCTAATTATAGTACTGAGTATAATTAAAAGATAGCTAGCCAGCTAAGCCAACCGATGTAATATGATCTGCTGGATAATGCTAATGCGGCTTAGGATTACATGACTTTAAATAGTATAATTTAGGCCGGAGAGATAATGCCAGGCGAAATTAAATAAAAGGAGGCACAAGGTTCCAAAGAAATGAGCAAACATAAAAAGACGAACAAAGTTGAAGAAAGATTTAAGTAAATCTCTAATATTTTTCTGAAGATAAAAAAAATTTTGACCTTAGTCGATTTTTTATCGGCTGGCTAAGCCAGCCGATAAAAACCTAATGGCTTGTAAACTATATACTGGTTATATAAATTGATTATTAAGGCGAACTGGCTAGTGAAGGAATATATAAGAATAATAAACGCTTGTCCTCAAAAAAATTTTTTTTAGCCCTAATCCCCAGGTTTGCATAATTCGCATAATTTGTGATTAAGGTTAAGTGGTTTAAATCAATAAATACTATCAACAATCATTCAACCAGAGTTATCCCCTTCGCAGACTGAAACCACACCCTTATATATTCGTAAATTTAGTCTGGAGTCCTAAACTCCTTCTGAGTGTTTTTAAACTCTCCGGGGCTTTTAACTCGCTTTTAACTCCCTCCGGGAGTCAATACGCCACGATAATCATTTTCCCAGACTATACCCAAATAAGAAACTAATAATAAACGTAATACTAATGAAAAAAGTTCCAGACATAAATAACACCGCACGCATAATTTTGCAATGACCGGATAATAATTCTGGACACTCTACCTTAGATATTACATGTACTCCTAAGAATTTTAGATCTGGTATACAAAATGTCAACTTTAGGAAATACCTCTGGCTATAAACCGTCTGTTAGTGAGGTATCAAGGTAAATGTGATTATAATATCCGTTGGATAGTTTTTTAGTGCCGTTCTAAATTAATTGTTGTATAGCAATACAACTTCGAAAGACAGCTTGACTTCAGAAAAAACAGCAAGCTCTATTGAGATATCAACGTAAGTAAGAATGTGTAATTATAAATTTTTTTTTTTTTTTTTTTTTGCGATAACTCACCAGAAATGTTTTAATTATTACAAATAGCAATCCAACTTTTCAACTTTTGAAATCTAATGATGCTCTGACAAAATTTCGAGAATTATGGTGGAATCAGGGTAATATTCATCCAAGTGCAAGATGGGAAGAAGCTTCGTAAGTATTTTTTTGTTGTTGTTCATAATTATGAACCAATGTTAACATTCAATGGATGTATTATGTTAAGGTTACCCTATCTGCTGAAAAGTGATGTTAGTTGGGAGAAATATGCTGAACGAACTGATATGTTTAGTGTGCATGGAAATTGGGAGTGGGTAGATAGAAAAGTTTATGTCTATGACCTACCATTAGGACCTCACTGTACTTGTTCTTGTGCGATTATAAGGGAGATTATTTTGAAAGATCCAGAAAAAACAATGGTTATGTATGGATCTGTTAGTAAGTATTTAACCTTTTTGGTTGTTATTGATGCTATTAGATAATTCATATATGTTATTATTGAATCAAAGGTACAAGAGCAGATGGTATGGGTAAAGAAGCAGACGGATCTGTTATACCAAGGGGCAAACCTTATGTAAATTCAAATGGAGTGAGGGTACAGATTCTGTAAGTAGAGTTTTAAATATTTTTATTTCTATTGTTATTTTTAATCAAATATCTAATATTGGTGATTGCATTATTAGCATAAACCATGGCCAAATCTCATAATAGAAGTAGCCTCCTTGGAAACTGAAGAACATTTATTAAATGTAGTAAAAAATTATTGGCTCTACCCGAATAGAGCTCATGATGTAATTGCAATAAAATTAATACGATCTGATACGATTATTTCAAGAATGAAAGTAAGTAATTATAGGAAAGTAAAATTTTTTGACTCAGTTTCTTACCATTATTTTACGATTTTTATTCTTTTGACAGGCATGGCATTATTGCATAGACAATAGGGAATTAACAGGAGAATTAATACCTGTTACAGTATGTTTTATTTTTAATATAAAGTTTATTGGCAGAAAATAATTTTAATATACTTTACATTTAAAGGAATTTGAATTTGAAACCATTAATGATGAAAACCAAATTATTATTCAACCTCAACAATTTACTATTAATATTAAAACAGAATGCATTTTTCATGGAATGCCAACTGATTTTCACATACCTACATCAATATCCAATCCTCTTACTATAGATCTTTATTACGTTTTACTTAACATGGAAGAAGAACTTATTTTATAAAGTTCGCCTTTTTTTAATTTTTCTTGATACACAATCTTTTATCTATTAGTATATAAGCACCACCAAAAGATATTTTTCTTCATTTCCTAAGAAACTAACTTTTCTGAGACTTATCGTAACTATTAATAAAGCTAGCCCTAGCGGCTGATTTTGCATACATAATCATGTTTACTTTTACATGTATATTTCGTGAGGCTTTACCACAAAATCCCGAAAGACAAAAAAAATCTCGAAAGGACATAATACCGACTAAATTGGCCAGCATTATCACTAATGCTGGCTAACTTGATCGGTATTATGTCCTTTCGGGATTTTCGGGATTTTGTGGTAAAGCCATTTCGTGATTTATTCATTGTATTGTTATCGATGCATATTAACTTACATACGATCGAGAATTTTTATAAATATTTCTTGGTAAAAATGAACGACAAGTTCTTGACCATTGGGTTAGTACAGAATTTAAGTTGATTCGAAATTTTTAAGGTTAGGAAGGATTGAGATTTTGAGTATAATTATTCCATTCTAATTTAAGTGAATTCTGAACTTATTATGATTCCGTTCCCATTTACAATTATAAGTGTTAAAATTTCATATTAAAATAGACTGATTTTGTCATAAATTGCTACTTTTTACACTTTTTCATCTTATTAGCAATGTCAATACATTATATTTGTCAGTTAACGTTAACCTTTAGTATATATTGAATTATTATCTGCTATCGACAATTTATATACTGACAAAATTTCGACCATCTATAAATGGCTGATGGCATGGGCACGTATACATAAATAATGCATTGTGTTCGGTAATAAATGTTTGTATTAATGTACAAAATATAACTTATTTTTGTATGTTCGCCTGAGTTAATTTTTAAATTAATGAGAGATATCTTCGTACAATGATAGTTTTACTGACTGCATGGGTTAAAGATAAATCACCATTTATTGACATAGATCCAAGTGGACTTAAAATGAATCATACAGGTAATATGAAAGTGAGAAACTTGTAGAAACATATTTAATGTGTTACTGTAATTATTGGCATTTAAAGTATAACATAGCTTTTTAATATGTATATTAAAAACCCCTTTAATTAAAGATCCTGATGACTATAAAGTTGCTATCATTCAAGCAAATCATCCAATCCCTTCAGAGTGTGGGATATTTTACTTTGAAATTAAAATCAAAAACAAAGGAAAAAATAGGTAATGTTAATCATTTTTCGTATCATAAACATCACCCTTATTCTTGCGGTTTTTTATAATCTTTTACTTCTATTTTCTTAATAGAATGATTGGATTCGGATATTACACAAAACAAGACGATGAAAAAATAGATGATTTAAATTATATAAATAATATGCTCATGCCTAGTAATAACAAATTTTTATTTCATTTCCTTATTATTATAAATTAATATCTATATCATATTCTTATATAAAAAAAATAAGGAAAACAAGGAAAATAAAAAAAGCGAGGGAAATGAATCATGGGAATATAGTTACCATGGTGAACGATGGATATTCTTTTTGCTCAGGAGGCGGTGGGCCATATGATTCATTAGATCATCCTGAATATATTACTGGTGATGTAGTTGGATGCTATCTAAATTTTAGAAATAAGATAGTGTTTAATACTAAAAATGGATTTTAGAAACTAAAGTTTATATTTTTAAAGTAAATAGATAAAATTCGATAATAAAAAAATATTTTAAGAAATTGCGTATCTGACGATTTGAAAGGCATCTATACCCTTGAGTTGGATTTAGATTGCAAGGCGGATCAATAGAAGTGAATATTCCAGCAAATTTATTTAAATGATTTAATCGTTTGGCTTATCTAGAATTTAACCTTGTCTATATATATTTCAATTGACAGCAATGACTAATGAAGACAATAGTAAAAAACTAAATAATACATTAACATTGGAATATCGAGAAAAGGTTTATCTTATTATGGGTGTATATGAAAATATGCTTGTTAGTTTAATCGATGAATTAAAATCACTAAGAAAAGATCCAAGTAATATATTTGAATTAAGATACCGAGGAAAACTATTTTATATTATGGGCAAATATGATAAAGCATTTGAAGATTCAACTAGATTGCTAGAAATTGAACCAGCCAATACAATAGCGTTAAGATATCGAGGTGAAATTAATTATATGATGAAAAGGTATTCTGAGTCAATTGCTGACTTGGAGAACTTATTAGAAAGTATACAAAACGACATATGGGCAAAGAAAGCTTATAAATTAGTTAAGGGGTTGTAAGTACAATATGTATTTGTAAACTTTAGCAGCTTAAAAAAGTTTAGAAGATAATTGATTATCACTTATGTAACAATAGCTCGAAAGTACAGTAATCGCAGCAAACACTATACAAATCACGATAAGTCCACAAAACCACAATAGTCGGTAAGTACAGTAACAGAACTTTTTACAGCAAATCACTATACAAATCAGTGTTTACTAATTTTTCTCACCACTTCACTATCGGAGTACTATATAATTAATCAATAGCACAGATAGAACCAATAGAAGTGGTTGGAGCATAGGGTCAAAACTCTTTCCGACGATCACTTGGACCGAAATTCCCACTGATGAAAAACAGAAAAATTTGTTGGAGAGTCGTGGTCTACTGGTGGTTTGTCTAGAGGTCAACCTACTACTATGGGGGACTCCTCTACAAGGGACATTTGGCATGCAAGCCAAGAGCATTATTATACAAGATAACTGGCAGGGGTGCTCTTGTATAAAAAATCTTGGTGGCGGGCAGGTCAGAACTGGCATCATCAACGAAGCTTTTAGGTCATTACTTCGAAGAAGAACACTGGGGAAACAACAAATTATCTGTTGCTCTGAAGCTGCATTTTTTTTTGTCTCAAGTGATTTCTCTATTACTTATTTTCAACTTTCTGCCTTTCTTCCAAAAAATTTCAACAAAAAGTAGGGATTTGGCTTACACCTCCAAAAGATTGGCATTGTTTACATCCAAATCCAAACAGACTTGGTATATTACAACCGATGTGTCTTGTTTATCAAAGGATATAGCGTTACTCCATGTAACTTGGATCGGGTAGTGGGTGGTTCTCTACATGACTTGGATCGGGTCTCAGATTAAGGAGATATCTAGATTTGGTCGGTAGTTGGAAGGTATATGTTAAAGCTTGGCTGTACAATTAAGATATATAACAGTTGTAGTTGTTATATAATTTTTACTTTAACTTGGCACGGGTTATAATAGTGTATTTTCTTTGTTTGTGGCAACTTTCGGGTTGCTTGACTGCTTCTTGATAGAGGTAGTACCTAGGGTTCCTATCAAATCAAATCAAATCAAATTCTTGCCAAGTTTGAGTTTGGGTTTGATTTCAAATCAAACCCAAACTCAAACTTTTTTTAAAATTGAGTTTGGTTTGAGTTTGAGCTTAAACTTTTTAGTTAAGTTTGGTTTGATTTG
>CAJVPY010001175.1:0-20684 GCA_910591965.1 Dentiscutata erythropus | reverse complement strand
ATGGAACATGACAACCCAATCATTTGAATTTCGGGTCACCCGATTAGTAAAAGGTTTCGGGTCAACCGATTTGCTAACGGTTGATAAAAATTTCGGGTCGGGTAGTCGGGTACACGGTTACCCGGATGACTGTTTGGATCCCTACTAATAAGTATAAAAAAAATTATATATTACTGTATTAAATATTTAAATCGGCATTGTTTGTAATAATAAATCAAATCTAGCCAGTGGGCAAACTCATCTCTTTACGAAATGCTTGGAGCTCAACAAAATCAACGCGACCAATAAAACCTCTTCAAAATATCACAAACGAGGTGTCTAGCCAAAAAAACTGATAAAGTTACAAGAAATAAGAGTTGTCATTGTAATAAAAACAAATTATGAAAATAAGAGCTTTTCTTGTCGTAAGAATAGTGTTCTTTGTGGTTGTGCTCGCCAAGGTATAATACATGTAAAGGCATTAAGTTTGTTATTGTGAAATTTCCTGTTTTAGCTTAGCGTTTTATCAAAATGGGTTATTGCTTATTAAAGTAAATTTTAATAGCGTAGTAAAGATTAATGTAAATGCAACGATTAAATAAATATCTATCGCGTATAGTTTGCATGTAGTATAAAAAAAAGTAATACAGATAAATAAGTAAATTTGCCTTTACTCTTTTTTTTTTTTTTTTTTAATTATTCATTATCGATCGGTAAAATGATACCGATTAAAATATGGCGTACAATTTTGAAGCCACGTACATTAAATTTCAAAATTTTAACAAATAACAAGTTTCACCAGACATTTTCAGGAAAAGGAACCTCCGAATGTCCACCCTCGACCCTTACTTCTTCCAACCATTGTTCCCAAAGCTCATTCGAAGTCAATGTACTTGGATCTCCTATTACTATTAAAAGTTCCTGTGCACGGGTTAAAGCAACGCATACCCGTCCCGGTTCCCCAAAGAATCTAGCAGATCTTGTTCGAACTGTAGAAATGATAATTACACGTCGTTCTTGACCTTGAAATTTTTCTACTGTTCCAATTTCCACTCCGTTAATTTCTTTATGTTTTAACAATTTACTAATCTTTTCTCGTTGTTTAACATAAGGTGAGATAATACCAATATCTTCTGGTTTAACATCTTCCTTCAAAAGCTGTTTTACAACTGCTAACACATAACCTGCTTCATGCGCATTGAACCAAGATGGTGATTGTCCCTCCCTGTTTTCTTTTCCTTCAACTTTCCAGAACATGAGCGGATATCCTTTCTTAGGAAGGTAAGAAAAATTGATTAAGCTATTGTTATTTAAGTCATCACACGGTTGAAGTGCACCTTCATAAAACGTTGCATTAGGGAAGTTAAGGATACTCGGGTGTGTGCGGTAGTTTATTAAGAGTTTCACACCATATTTACAAGTATCACTAAAATCATAGTATGAGGTTTCTACAAGACGTTCAATCAATGATTGTCCAAGGCCATGATCTTTTGCAATTTTTGAATAGACAAATGGTCCTAGTTGCTTAGGGTCTCCTGCTAAAATAATCTTTGTATCTTTAGTACCGTTTTGTAGCGCAGTCAAGATTTCTGGTTCAAGAGCTTGTCCTGCCTATTTTTTTGTAATAAAATATTGTATGCTTATGAATGAATTTGAGCATAGCTATTTTATAAACATAAAAATCTTATTATGATAAATACCTCATCAACAAAAATATGAGTATACGGCTTTGTTCTTCCAAGTGCATGCAATAATCCCGCAGTAATACAAGTAGTCACGACTACCTTGCGTTCCTCTATATACGTTAATGTTGGAACCTGGAACTTGCCGTTATTGATAACACAGTAGCGATGAAGATCTGAGTCTAGTTTATTTGGTTTCTGTGAAACGGCATAGATTCGAATCATTTCCTCGGGTGACAAATATTCACTTAACTTCCTTAATAATAAATTGGCAGCTGCATTTGACGCTGCACATGCGAGAATTCTGTTTTTGTCATCATTCCGAAGTTGTAATATTGCTTCGACGACGGTAGCTGATTTACCTATAATATTAATTCTTGATAAATAAATAATTGTAAATTCACAATGTGAAAAAAAATATACTAACCTGTTCCTGGTGGACCAAAGATAATAAAAGGTAAAGGATGATGCTCTCCTGTTTTAATAATTCTTACTGCTTGTTTTTGATAGTAATTTTGGGCAGTGTAGAAATCGGTTAATTGATCATTATTTTCATCATTTATTCCATTTCTTCTATAATTTTCGTGATTATGAGGGAATAACCGTCTAAAGTTCATCTTGTCATTATTGAGAGCTTGATGCATCCTCCTCATTGATATGCGATTATATGTGAATCGAACATTGAATTTTGCATCTGGTGAATATATCTCCTGCATAAACTTCCTTCCAAACTTTATGTCAATTTTATCTACTCGGGTACTACGCACGTACCCTTTATACGCCTTTTTATCCTCCAACCCGCATTTCACAACAAGTATAAAATTTCCTGGAACTACAGATGGACGTTCCTCTGCAAGACCAGGCATATTCAGTGTCAAATAATCTTCATATCTCTCCAATGTCGTTTCTTGCCTGTCATAAATTTTAAAACCAGCTGTTGTCTCATATTCTTCTGCATAAAGTAAGTTGGTAAAAAAATCTTTATAATTATCAGGATTTAATTGAACTTGGCTTAGCATTTCACGAACTTCGTTTTTAGGCTTTTCAAGTTTTTTTATCATTTCTGGACTCATTTCGAAATCTGGTAATCGTTTCAATTTTACCCGTTGATAAGTTCTTGGTCGTTCAACAGGTACAATAGTTTTATCCTTTATGAAATCTTTAAACTTTTCGGGTTCATTATATGGTGGATCAGGTTTAAGAAATTCCAAAATTTGATTCATGATAATTAAAACTAAAACAAAGTTCAGTCGGAAGTATCTTTCTTTGACCTACTAATTTAGGATAAATTTAAATGTTTCTTTTGTTTGGGTTTCACAAATCCTACGTGTTTTACTCTCCGAGGAAACAATAACACGTTCAGGTTAGATCAACTTATGTAGTACAATTTATTTATTTATTTCTAATTTGGAAACGTCAAGCGGTTAGAGGCAGTGATCGAAATTTCGAGTATAGATTTTTTTATTTTTTATTTTATCAATGTGACTAATTATAACCAAAATCGAATATAGTCTATTATATTATAAAAAAGAATAAAAAAAAAAGACCAAACGAACGAATGATCAGGCATATATTATTAATCAAAAAAATTTTGATCATAATTTCGAGGTCAAATACTGTATCAGTATTATTTCTCTTTATAATACATGTTCTCCAAAAAAGAAAATTATTTTTTATATTCATAAAAAACAGAAACCTTTAATTATATTGAAACTTCAATTTTTATTAACTTATACCACTATACCGTCGGCCATTACATACAGTATCTAGGGTATTATTTAAAGAACTGCATTTTTAGCACACGTGGGTATTGTGTGAGGAACTGGGCACTATATTTGGGAATCGTCTAATTTACATTCATCACGTGATTTTAATCTACAAAATTTGTTAGTAATCAATTTAAAAACTAGACGACCTCTATATTTGGGGAATACATCATATGAAAGTAATTATACCCGGTGTTACCATTTAAAGTTACAGTATATATATATATAGCAATAATAATTTATTTATATAGTATGAAATATATTTAAACAAAGGCCTTCATGTAAAGTAGAAGTCGTATGCCCCTTTGAACACTTCACATAATAGAGAGAAATCTCATAAAATCGTCCTTATAAATAAATTGCTATCTAATATTCTTTCATGGTGCTCTCCAGCAGTGTCACAAATATGCTGTGCAAAAAAATTTTTTTATACAGGAATGTTATTTTATTTTTTGCACAGTAATTGTTAATTTTGTGCAAAAAACAATACATGCACAACGGATTTTTACACTCAACCGGGTATTATTCAAGAATTAAGCAGATGGGTGGTGAATAATACATATAACTTGACTATTTTATTTGTAGCTAGTATATAAAATGTAGATACATATGACAACTTGAGCTAAGTGCTACAAAAAAAAAAAGAAAAAAATTAAAAAAAAGATCTTTGTCCGTCACAAGTGTCCTGTACATTTTACCAATCATTTTGTTCATGTGAAATAAAGCATATTCTTGATTTATTCCGAATTGCCAATTTATTTTATTGAGTTTCATGATTATGGGAGAAAATCTCATGTTTTATTAATATATTTATCCCTTTAAAGAATGATTCGAATATTTTTCGGGTAAAGAACGAATTACATTTTTCAACCAAAGTTACGATGACCAGATCTGTACGGTATAAAATACACTTATTTTTAAAATTTGTACAATGTATTATAATGGGATTATTAATACAAAATGAATACTTTGCATTACAGCTGTTTTGGGAATGATTATTTGGCCGATTCAATTAAGTTGTTGATTCAGCAGTGATAAACTTTTGATTTGGGCGTGATTAGAATATAGCGATAATGATATATCTCATTTAAGTAATACCTCTAAAAAATTGTGCTATGATTCATTAATGGTTTAGTCACTTCGGGATAGGGTGAAAGATCGTATTTAAATTCATCGTCGTATGTGGTTCAAATAACTTCTCTATAGTCTAAGTATAGTATTTACATTACACTATACTATGCTATCAGCTGAATAATGCAAAATTAATTAAAATACCAAGTATTAAAGTACCTATGGTGTTTTACACTTGCAGGAGGAACCACGACTGATCCCTCACCCGGTGCGCAACATATAAAAAAATTTATTTTACAATACATGTTATGATTATAATCCCACACTATTTTATTATTATAAAATGGTGTGGGATTATAATCATAACATGTATTGTAAGATAATTTTTTTATATGCTGAACACCGGGATCAGTCGTGTAACATCGACGGTTCCTCCTGTTGTTTTACACTTACTGGTATTATATTTTTATTATATTTTTATATTTTTCTAGTTATATATATAATTTTAACACGATTGTTTTACATTCTGGTTACTATTTTATAATTAAAGGTATTTTTACTTAGAATGCCTCACGCTGATTAATTAGCCAATAATGTGTACATAGGTGCGTTTTAGTAAAAGTCAAAAATACAATACAATTTATTTGTAGTAAGAATCAGATTATTATCATCAAGTTTATAAGGCTCAATTTTCAAATCAATTAAATGACTGAACATCATATTTGCCTGATAAGATGCTTAATTTAAGGTCCTAATCTAATTTTAGAGTGGCAGTAAAACTGTGAATACTGTATTGGTTCGGGAGATTCAACAGTAAATTTATTAGCTAAATTCATTCATTAATTGTCGGGTGTTTCATCAATTGTCAAATGTTTCGTTTTTTGTCTTTCAAAAAAATAATTTTTTCAGGCATGATTGAAACTTAAGTCTGGAGAATCTCATTTACTCGCAACAATATGAATCCGATATATACAATAGTACGTAAATATTAACCTATGTCAATATTATACGAATCTTTTTTTTTTTCTCAATCCATAAACAAAGTCATTGTAAATTTATTATATACTGTACCACCAATAGCAAATATGGAAAGCAGATAATAGATGTTAGTATACTAACCTGGTTTAAGCGTAACAGACATCATCAAAAACGTAACTTTAAGGAGCGGACGGCACACGAAGAGATCCTTTTATTTCTTTCTGAAATAGTTTTTTTTTTGTTTTTCATCACTATTAAAAATCATAGACCCCTTAGAAAATAGTTTCCAGAAAGGTTTAATGCAAATTCCAAGCTTTCTGATTTGTTGACACTGTACAATTAGCCAGTAACCATTTCATATAATCAGGTTTCTTTCAGCGGCTACTAAGCTCAGTACATTTCATTGCTTATTATCCTTTTTGCTAATATCATACCCTCTTTCACATATTTGTGCAAGTAAATCCGTTAGTGTCATAATTTATAACCATAAATTAAGCAATTGGTGCTTCAAAATTATAATCTACATTCTTGCATTACATCCAATGTTTGATCCGTACCACGTTCGAATAGTAAAGAGACTTCTCTTTTTTTTTTTCTTCAGCTTTGTTACATTCAAATTGATCTAATACGATATTATGGTTCTTCTCTCATAATTTTTAACATTAACATTATAATTGCGTTTATCTTAATCATATCCATTATAACCTGTTTAAATATTTTCTCACACCACTTTTTTCTGACAGATTCATCTGTAAAGTAGCTGTTCCTGCGCTAAGTTTGTGATAGTTCTATATCGAGATTAATTTTCTTCCTGAACAATATTGTATGCAGATGCTATTAGTACCAAGGACTCTTGCTTACTTAAAATGATCAGAGTCAAACAGAGATTATCTAGATGATACTGTAATCCAATTACATTGTTGTAGCTTAAGTGGTAATCCGCAAGAATCCCATACACGGACGCATAGATGAATATATATTTCTGAATGCAAAAATGATAAAGTTGAAAGATATCGTAAATTTTAATTCGCAACGCATAAACGTTTAATAGAGTATTACTTACATTAGGAACTTGAAACTGAATTTGTTGTAGAGTTGGACGTTGATCAATTTGCATATTTACAGGATTAGAGGATCGTAGACAAAGAACTATTAGTTGGATAAAGAACTATGGTTGAATGGTGTGGTTCCAATTATATAAAGGCTTCGTTGACCAGGGCATTTCATAAGTACGTATTTCTGATTTACGCTACTTATCTGATATGATCGTTGAACATATATCATTTTTGATTAATAGTTCACAGGTGATTCTTCATATTTACTCATCTTTTTATAAGTACATTCACGATTATGTAATGTGGTTGCGTTATTCTAATAATTTATTAAAGTCTGCGAGCGATTCTTCAAATATACCCATATCGTGATAAGTTAATCCGCGATTACTTAATATAATTGCATTGTTTGAATAATCTGCAAGTGATTCATCATACGTATCTACCCAGATTTTTATAAGCCACGATTACTTAATTAGCTGCATTATTTGGATTAAGCTCTAAAGATCCACAAGTGATTTTTCAAATTTACACATGTCTTGATAAGTTAACCCATGACTACTAACGTAATTGCCAGAAATCGCATGTAATGTCATTCGTTAATTCCAAAAAATTATCCAAGATTGTAGATATCCGAAGGGTTTTCGCGTTCATAATTGAGTGAACCATTAAGATATTTGGACAATTTCCATCATTATTAATTGAAAATATGTTGATTTTGATAAACCAAAGTCCATGATCACTAGTACATCATCACTTATTAATACATTCCTATCATGTTAACAAAAATAATTAAATTATTAAATTCAGTATTTTACTGTAGTACGTACGTACAATTAAAGACAAGAACGATTATGGAAGTTTTGAGATAAGTTTTGTATGGCATTTACGTTAACTTGCCTGAATTAATATTTCTAATTGCAATTATTTCATCGAATCAGACTTTTAAAACCATACGAAATTAACATCTTCACTGTTGATTGGCATAACCTGTCAAGATCACGATGAACAATATTTGCACTATGCAACCACCAGAAATTCCCCTTCGCCATTCTAATTTAGTTGGCCTATCTAATTCTGAAAAACGATCATGCAAATAGCTTCGAAGATATCCATTATTTGTAAACTGAAAATCCATGTATATAGTATGCTTTAGTTGTTGAAATCTAATTGGCATCAAAAATTCAAATTTATCGATTAATAAAAATGTACATTATCATATATTACACAAAATTAACTTACGTTGAGTAATCCCAAAGAATCTTGTTATATTTTTATGATAATTTAATTCAGTGATATAATAAATCTGTTTAGTCACATATAAAAAATAACTAGAGACATAAAATTAACACATACTTCTCTTTCGAATTCATAAAGCGAATCTTCATTTTACTTGTGGAATTATGGTGTAATTCTTTTAATTCTCAAAGGATCGAATGATTTAATATATTTTCCGTTTGAAGCAACTTTAATCAGGTTGACATATATATTATAATGCTCGTATATTAAAAATAAGTATTTTATTAAAGATAAATTATAAATTACAAAAAAGAATTTTTTATTATTAACTAAATATTCGTAATTAACTAACTATATAATGGGTATATTTATTTACAAAAAGTATAAAAGCATACACCGAGCCAGCGGTGGTACCCCAACCCACCATGAGATGGGATGTTCCATTAAGGGTCCTGATACTAGCTGCACCCCTTTACGGCTTTTAAAGGAACCCAAGGCGCTACTCAAGGGAGCCCCAACCATGTCACCCCCCGTAGTGAAGTGAGGGTAGGTTGTTTCTGAATAGCGTCATCAAACTACCTTAATTTATTTCAATAGTCTCTGCTTATCAGACTTACTAATCTCTTTCATGGGAAATTTATATCAGGGATAAGGAGAAGTGGTAAAAAAAATTGTGGGATTCGAAAATACTGAATCTGATTGGTTATCAATATGCAATACTTCAATAACGATGATGAAATGTCATCATTTGATATTTTCACGTGTTTAATTTTATTATTCAGATTATTTATTAAATAGATAAAAAAATAATAATAATACATATTTGTAAATACTGTAATATGGAGATTGTAGTAAATTAGGATAATAATGGACACAAAAAATAAAATTGGATATGAAATCTTTATTCCAAAAATACAAAAAAATAGTAAGCGATATTCCGAAGAATTGATCTGAAGGATTGATCTTCAAAAAAGAAGTTGATGTTGACAACCCGTTGTGGGAACATATGCATTGTTTTTAATACAAAAATTTTTGGATCAATAATTGACTATATAAAAAAAGACCACTAATATATTTATCAAAAATGGTATAATACTTGGAATCAATTCAAAGAAATTTATATACATATTGTCGACATTTAAAGCACAAAAGTAGATCCTCCAAAGTAGCCTAAAACAACCAAACAATTAATTTAACCTATATAACCTGTTATATTTCGCGTGTAGATATTCGAGTCTCACTTTAGGTGTTACTATAATCACGTGAGCAAGACAATACTTTTGCGGTAATCCGAGTTTATAAAATACAACCAGGCGTTGATGTTACACGACTGATCATTTACCCGGTGTGCAACATATAAAAAAATTATTTTACAATACATGTTAGACCATATAAATAAAATTATCGCTTCAATTCTTAAGTAATATTAGTAATATTATATATTTATTTTCGAATTATTAATACTTAATATGCCTCCCAAATAATTTTTAAACAAACCACTAAAGAGAACTTGTATCGATCTGATTCAATAGTTCCAACAGTTCATCGAAACAGGAGGAAACGTCGATATTACACAACTGATCTTTAATAGTAAAAAATGACCTGACCTCCCGGGAAATAAGTATATGTTATTGTCCACGAAGTGGGCAATAATCAAGAATCAATCCCAGATCAGATGATCAGATAATGACGGAATGGCCACTGGCTGCGAAGTCATAGAACGACATTCATATGATTGGTAGATCTACCCATGATTTCCCGTGATAATTAGCCAATCAAAATACATAATTTTTTAAAAGATTTATCGGTTTAATACTACTAGAAAACGTAACCAAATAATAAAAGATATAGAAACATCCTGTACAAGATCAATAGCAAGATTACAACTAACGAATAGTTATAAAATAGAAATAATATTAATATTACTACAAACTAATAAAGTACACAAAAAGAATTTAATAAATCCAAGCTCAAATCGATCAAAAAATTCAATGTGAATAAATTATTAACGAAGCTATCTTTTATTCTTTATTACATTTTGAAAGTAATTAAAATAATTATATCTTATTTTAAGTTACCAATATAATTATTAATAAAACAATAGCATACACATATTATCGACTATTTTTTAACCCAAAGTTGCATTTATTACTCCCCTATTATTATTATAATATATAACATATTAAACAGTACACTCAAAGTTCCAAGTTTAAAGCTTTGTTTCAATCTTCTTTTTTTATTAACCGTTTTTGGCATTTAAAACTTATATATAGTCAATATAACTAGTATTAGCAGTATATCGTAAAAATATTCGCTCCTAAGTGAAGTTCTTGGAGAGGTGGATTATTTTGGATTAATTTTAACAGTGAATATCTACTTTCGTTTAGAGCTAGAATTTGTTTTCATGGTGATTTTTTTGCTAGTGTCTCAAAAAGTACTTTAAAGTGTATAAATAAGTTACCCGGGCAATTGATTTACATTAGCAAATCAGAAGAAAGTCGGCCTATGAGCTGCGAAGCAGCCAGTGTGCTATTCAGTCATTATCCGATCATCTGATGGATTGATATTTGGTTATGTCCATTTCGCGGATAATAACTGAATAACTGATTTATTCCCAGGTTCTATTATACTTCTATACTATTTCTTCAAAGTAAAATTACGTATTTCATAAAGTCTAGCTTACTACAGATCACAAAAACTCTTGTTTTTTTTCCTTTTTTTTTTTTTAGCCAGCAACTTTCACTCTTTGTTAGTAACTCTAATGGTTTACAATAGTATAAAACTTTCGTATATCATTAAAAAAAAAGTAAAAAAAGATATATAATCAAAAAAAATTATAAAAATTCCGGATCTGCCCGAATCCGAAATCTGGACGAAGGAATAGTTTAGAAGTATAAATAAGAACCGGGGAATAAATTTCTTCTCTTTCATAATATTTATATGATCCGGTCGCTGATGAGAAACGAATAATTTGTAATACAGTACACCCTCCCAAAACTGATCCTGTCAAAACCGATAACCTGCTATAACCGATAAAAAATTGATCCACCATAATTAAAACCCGATTTCTGATAACTGATACCCAAAAGACCAGATATCTATAAGTAGGGTTGTTAATGGAGTACTCCAGGCATTAATAAAACATATAACCCGCTTCTGGAGTGCTCCGGAGTGGGTTATATGTTTTACTATTGACTGGAGTGCTCCATTAACAACCCTATATATAAGATATCGATTTTGACAGGTAATATAAATCGATTTGATTGGCTCAGATCGGGTTTTGTGCAATAGATTATATATATAAGAAATATAATCCAGCCAATTATATTTATTTGTGATCGTGTGACAGCATGCCATTGGTATTTTAAATCAATTTTTAAATCCGATAACCTCTCAAAACCGATACAAAAGCTGTCCACCATGCGTATCGGATTTGAGAGGGTGTACTGTATATTACGATAGTATCATATGATAGCAATACATCAACAGCTACTTATTTTATCTCCGGATAACTCCTATTTCATTTTCTGATTTCAGAATTTCCAAACAGAAATAGGTCATTTTGTACCCCACTTATTTTCGAAATAGGTTAATTATATGAATCACCCTATTTATTATCATTTAGCCAATCATAGGTAGGATTTTTAACCATGCTAAACAGCTGTAATTTGAGAACTTCATTGCCTATTCGGGATCATGATTTTTCGGAATCTTCGCCATTAAAAAATTTACCATTTTCACAAATTTTGAACACAAATAAGATTTTTAATATTCCTATCTATATATTTCTTAAATAACTTAATTTTTTAATTCTGAAACCCTTCATTGTGCACAGTTTTTTTAAAAGCACTATGAATGAACATTGTTTATTAAATTTGATTTGGCCCCTTAATAAACAATAAACAAAGATCAATATCGATATACTATATATAAAAAATTGTCAATATATAATGCCATACCACAATTGTGATTGTTCATTTGTTTATCCTGTCAGAATTGACAACTATGTCATGATATGTATGGTATTGTACGCATTTTTCCATTGCACTATCGCATTGCCCATCATTGATACTGTATCAGTGCCAAAATTTGGCACAAATATTCTGTGCAAAAAATTTTTTTTATACAGGAATGTTATTTTATTTTTGTGTATATTGCACAGTAATTGTTAATTTTTGTGCAGAAAACAATACACACACACGACAATTTTTAAGTATATTAACAAATTGTATTATAAATATTTCCCAAAATAGTTATATCGATACAGAAAAATCGGTACACTTTTTATAATTAAGCTTGAACATATCTTTACAATAACATGTAAATTATATACTGTTGACCCTCCCAAAATCGATCCTCTCAAAATCGATAACCTGTCAATCTGATAAAAAATTAGTCTACCAAGTCCGTTTCCATTATATAAATCTAATAGTTTATAATGTTTCAAATCCGATAACCTCTTAATACTGATACAAAATCTGTCCACCGTGCATATTGAGTTTGGGAGGTTCAACAGTATAACTATATATCGAGTTCATACATTGATACGTATTGGTGTACAAATAGAACAAATTAGTTGTAAATGCAATACCTCTTAATTTCTACATGATCTCATCGGTCTGACCGTAGAGCAAATTGATGCAAATGAAACAAAGTGGTTACATGTAAACAAATTGATTACATGTAAACAAATTGGTGGCAAGTAAACAAATTGGTTGCAAATGAATGTCAATATCATTTGAATTTCTAATAAAGAATCCTATTTTCAATGTCCTCATTTCGAGTATCGTGTTTCTGATTATATGGGTACATCTAGGGATGACAAAAAAAAAGATTACATTGATTTAAATAAGTGACATTTAAGATTTTAATATGTTTAAACCTTACATAATATATCCATATCATAAAAGTTACCTGATTTAAATCAATAAAATCATTTTCAGCCATCCCTGGGTCCATTTATATGGTTATAAAATTATCTGATTTCTGTTACTAAGATCGTTAAAAGAGTTTGAATAACTCCATGAAAACATCCCCAACTACTATCCAGAGTTTTATTTCATATATTTACTTATAAAAGATAGTTTGTTAAGTTTACTTTTTACAATGTTCTCGAAATCTAAAAGAATATTTACTAGGTAATAAAAATGTCAAGATATTTGCCGATTTGTGCTTACAATCATTAATATTAATAATCTGCTGATTAAATTAATACTTCATAATATTGAAGGAAAGGAGACGGTGATTTAAATAGGGAAAATTTGAATTATTTATATTTTAAGTCATGGAGATTATTAGACTTAGATATCTATCCCACAGTCGAGCAACAGTGTGACGTTCTTAAAAATAAAATTTTAAACTATCACTCACTTAATAAAGATGAGAAAACATATTTAACTAATAGACTTCAAAGATATCACGACAACTTTAATGTAACCAATAAAATAGGCAAAACAAGAAAATGTGAAAACTGTAAAAATTTGATTTATGCTATTCAGTATTGTGAGCATTGTATTAAAACTTATTTGCAAAAAAATTTTGGAACCTGGTCTTCTGGAAATGTTAAGGTTGACAAAAAAATTCAAAATGCTCAAATGAATACTGTATGTCCCGATGAAGTTATCGAGTGGATACCATTTAATAGCTTTAGAAATATTCAGTTCTTAGCCAAAGGTGGTTTTGCAACTGTTTTTAAGGCTATATGGAAAGAAGGTTCATACGATAAATGGAATCCAGAAATAAAAGAATTACAAAGAATTGGTGAACAATGGGTTGTTTTGAAAAAATTAGAAAATTCTAATCAACATGACAGCATTTGGTTTAATGAAGTAAATTTTATCTTTAAAATATATGTTTTAAAAAAATTAAATATTTTTGTTTTCGTATTAAAATAATTAATTAATATCTAGGTTACATCCCACTTCACTATTGATAAGATCGCAAAATATCTTGTTTCTTGTTATGGATTGACACGAGATCCAGAAACTGGTGATTTTATGTTAGTTTTGGATATATATGATTGTGACTTACGAAATTATTTACGAAATAAGTCATTTAATTTAACTTGGGAGCAGCGTTACAATATTGTTTTAAGAATTTCATTTTGTTTATATGTAATTCATAAATCTGGTAGAGTTCATAGAGATTTACATTCAGGAAATATTTTAATTAGTGGAAAGCTTGATTCTTTAAGAATTAGTGATTTAGGTTTTTGTGGACCTGTTGAAAAAGATTCTGATAGCATCTATGGTAATCTTCCTTATATTGCACCTGAAGTATTAAATAGAAATCCACATACTACGAAAGCAGATATCTATAGTTTAGGAATTATAATGTGGGAGGTATTGGCTAGAAAGCATCCATTTGATGATATAGATCATAATAATCATTTAATGATTGATATTTTTAATGGATTAAGGCCACCAATACCTAATAATACACCACAAGAATATACATCATTAATGCAAAAATGCTGGAATAATGATCCAGAAAGCAGACCAGATGGTTATACAGTTTATATAACAATGTGTACGATGTTAAAAAAGCTTCTTGAAGCCAAAGATAGTGGAATATCAGAAGAAAATTATTTTTTTGGTAGAAATCTTTCAGTGGATACTTACTTTTCAGATGCTTTCAGTTTAAACAATTTCTCTGTCTGTAATCATTATAGCAAGTTCTATTCCTTTATAAATCTTTTAAAACGTGTAGAATCAAATGAAGGTAATAATTAGATTTATTATATAAATTATTATATTTTATATTATCTATTTTAACATTAACCATTAAATTTAGAGCATAATTACGACTATAGTAACATTGATAAGGATCCACATCCTAAAAAAAGAAATAGGTTAACTATTTCGATATCAGATTCTAAATCTAGTACATTGATTGTTAAAGAGTTTTCCGAATATCAATAATTAGGGTCATGTTAATTTATCAGGAACGAAATGATATGTAAGTATTATTCAATGAATGATTTTGTAGCCCTTTCTTGTCTATATATGTATATTAACATTTGATGATTGAAAACTATTAGTGGCAGATTTTCTACTATCATCCTACGTGATTAATTTGGAGATTAGGACTAGAGATCCGTCATCTACCGGTCATGGGTCATGACTAAAAATCTTTAAATTGGGCTAACATATTATAATTTTTACAGTTTGATCAATATCAAAAAATATAACCTGTGAAAATGTGATACTGTAATTAGAAATTAGTTAAAAATGTAGCATTTAATTATTAAATAAATTTAAATATAATATTATCCGATTATAAATAAATCTAAATGTGGTTCTGGAAATCTATAATCTCCAATCACTTCGTATTTTTCGGAAATGCACGGGTCTGATCATGAGGTAGTTGGCCAATCATAAAACGGTTTATTATCCACGCGATAGACTTTCTGTGAAAACAGATAGATAATCATTAAACATACTACAATTTCTTTTGTAACTTCGAAGCAACTAACTCGCGTTGTAAATGAATAAAACCATTCACTCAGGATAAAATATAGCTTATAAACACAAGAGCTTTATTAAAAAAGTTTCTTATAACAAGTTACATGCATTTTATTTCCATTTTTTATACTTCATCTATAACTAATGAAACTATACTATCGCATATATAAAATGAATCAAACACCTTATAGAGAATACATATAACTTTCGAAAATAGTCTACATAAATTTATAAATGAAATAAAAAAGTTAATTATTTGAATAACAAAAGAAAAAGATGAAAAAAAAACAAAAAAAAACGATGTTAAGTTTATAAATTAAGCAGTACAATATATTTTTATTACCTTCTGCTATACAGTAAACAATACTTCAACTTTTAGCATATCTACATTTTATTGCATGATTCAGTGTGATTCAGCGTGATTTAACAAAAAGACACTTGCTAGGAAGTTCTTTTATTAATAAAGTGTTGTATCGATTGTTATTTTTTTAAGTTTGCTTAGACCTGAAAAATTATGGTTTTACAGTACTATGCCGTATAAATACTTGTGTAATGTTGATCCCAGAAATCATCAGAAACGAAAGCCCCCCTGCTACTCCTGCCTAATGTTGTTAGTCAAAATTATTTTTGCCAGTGTCAAAATTTGTCTAAATTAAATTGTCTAAATGTCTAAATTAATTTTTTAATAGTGATTTTTAAAAAAAATAATAATGTCAAAATTGCCTAAATTCAATTTGCCTAAATGCCTAAATGTTTAAATTATTTCGACTAACAACACTACTCCTGCCTCTGTTTAGAAGTCTGCTAAAGCAAGGTAACTATTGACATAATAATTCAGAGAATGTGTAGGTTAATTAACACTAACCATATGATCGACATATAGCTGCCAATAGAATTATAAATTAACTGTCTAATCAAAATGCATGCAATATCTAAAAATTTTTTTAAAAAATTATCAGTATTAAAATCTTGTACTTTTGAAGTTTTAGTAATTATCAGCTTGAAGTTCTTTGCAAGAAAAAAAAAAAAAACTCATGACAGGCTTGTCTTAAAGTAGGTCTTGGGTGAGTTATAAAGCAAAAAAAAAAGAACAAATGAATAAATTCAAAAACTTATTAAGTTTTTATAGCAAACTCTCAAGCGGCAAATAAGCTTATATATGTAAAAGAACTCTCTGCAAACAATTGGATTCTAGCTAAAAAAATTTTACAGAAAACAGTAAATAATCAACTTCCAGTTATTACAACAAATAGCAAACAAGAAACCTCATAACAAAAAAAAAAAAAAAAAAAGTAAAAAAACTTAACAGTAATGACAGGCTTGATTAATTATAATATATAGTTACCATAATAATAATGTCAACCATCCAAGACCATCTTTTTAATATGAATGAAATGCTTGAGCTTTCCACTAAGGACTTTAACAAGCAGTGAGCTCTTGTTAATAACTTTTGGACAAGATACAATGGTTATAAATTAGATAATAGTAATGAACAAAAGACTTTTGTTTGTAGACTTTCAAAACCTAAAGAATCAAGTGGAAGAAAAGAAAATATTTTTGCTAAAAACCTTTGCATCACTTGAAAAAGACCTGCTATTAATTGTGAAGCCAGAATTAGAATAACATAGTTAGCAGTATCAAATATGGTTAGAATTGAGAGGGTAAGAATAGTTTTATTTAAAACATTGTAATGTAGTAAATAAAATCAAAAAAAAATAAAAATAAAAATAATAAAAAAAAAATAATAAAAAATATTTATAAGTAGATGGCACCCCTGATTATAGCCATTTGATAGAAGAGAGTGATATGCGAAAATGATCAAAATTTATTAAAGATATGGTAAGCAACAAAGCAATTAAGAATTACAAATCCCTGACGATTGCGAATGTTATAAGGAAAAAGTCTCTATATCAGGAAATTTTTAAATAAGATGCATATCAATTACTAGCTGCAGGGTTAATTGGCATCGATTTATATCAATTATAATCGATTGCAATCATTTAAATTTAAATGATTACAATCGATTGTAATCAATATAAATCGATTGCAATCATTTAAATTTAAATGATTACAAACAATTATAATTGATATAAATCAATGCCAATTAACCTTGCAGCTATTAATCAATATATATTTTATTTAAAAATTTCTGATATAATGTGTGTTAAGACTCGGGCATGGAATATTTGAAAACTAAGGAGGTTGCTAATATTAAGCAAAAGCTTGTTGGTCTAATGAATTTGCATCTTATTGGGGATGAAAATTTAAAATCTGATATTTCAAATACAATCAAATTTTTAATAAAAAATAATTATCAAGTTGAGTCCTTTCAAAAGCAAGAATCACTTGTGTGTTTGTGGAGTTTATGCTTTGCAAATGTCTGGCAAATAGAAAACTTAATACATTATAGATAATTAATACTAATGGATTCTATGCATAATACTAATAAGCACAGATAGTATTTATTTACTTTATATATTCACGATAGCTGTGGCTATTAGAATGTCAGTGCACACTTTTTTGTTAATAAAGAAAATAGTGAGACTATTGTGTTGGCATTAAGAATTATTTGAAAATTTGCTTTACAATAGCACCCACAGTATATGCTTTTTGATCAAAGCAATGTAGAGTTTAATAGTATTGCATTAACGTTCCTGAGTCTTTCTATAGGTAGAGATAAAATGAATTTTAACCTTTTTTTTTCTTTTTTATTTTTATTTTATTTTTTATTTTATTTTGTTTTTTTTTTAAAAAAAATAATAATTTCATATAATTATAAGTTATAAAAATATAAATATAATAAAGAATTATTTTGATCTATAGGAGAGCAAAAATGTGATGTTCTTCTTTGTATTATATATATTATACAAACATGAATAAAAAATATTTACCATGGCCCAACACTTAATAAAATAATCCATGAAATGCATAAAAAACACAAATCAGATGTGAAGAAATTATTCATGATATAATAAATACCTGTTTTGTTTAGGCAAAGCCAAGTATATTACTAGAAATTATTTAAATAATTTGAAGCAATAGTTTCTCTGGGCTTAGCAATATTTATCTCTTCTTCTTCAAATTACTTCAACTAACTCTTTAGAGTCTTATCACAGTAAGCTAAAGGCAAAAATTTCTGTTTAATACGGTTTTATCAGCAAGTATTTTAACTTTTTTTTTTTTTTTAAAAAAAACTTGCTTTATAGTTTAATTCAAATTACCACAACTATCAAATTTTATTATCACACACCATGTGGAAATCTGAGAATTGAAATTTTGAATACTATAAAATGCAAATTTACAATTGGCTGAAAAATTTATTGATAAATGATTTTTATTCTTAAAATTAATATATTATAGCACATTTGCAAAATTAAGCAGACAATTTGTCACCAAATCCAAGCATTTGGTTCCTCAAATTAAATTTTAGCTACCAAATTATATATTAATCAATCAATCAATATTAAACCCTAAAAAAAATTTTTAAACTCCTAATCTGTACTATAACACATCCAACCTATCTTTTCTATATGCTAACTCATCTTCTACTCCCTGACGCATTCTATTAGATATAAGAATTTATTAAATAATGCATTATAACTTGAAGAATATTGATTATCTCAGTTAAAGTATATATATACATATTAGTAGTTAAATTTTTTAAATTTTAGAGTATTTCGCAAATGTACCATAATGATTATCTATATAGCTTTGAATTTTGGATGAAGATATTTTAATAAGATCTGATTAATTTAAATATTTAAACTATTTTTGAATCCCTATTAATCTGTAGAAATTGAAAATACTTTGAACATTGAAATAGACAGGTTATTATAAGATTTCTTCACTTAAATTTATGAATATAATTAAAAACTTTATTGTTTTAGTTAACCAATATATTATAAAAAATCTGCTATATAATATGGGTATTGATTCAGCAATGTATTAGTACAAGAAGAGATATTCAAAGTACAAATTATTAGATCACAAAATATAGAAATCTTTGAACACTAATAAATCACCAAATTAAACTTAAGAGAATATTAGATGATGGGAGATTTAATTATCTTGAATTGATTAATAAATACAGATATCTAGAAAAAGAAAAAAGAAGAAATTATAACTATATAGTAGACAATAAGAGATTTAAATTATCTTGGATTGATTAATGAATGTAGGTATTTGGGAAAAGGAGAAGAAATTGCAGCTATATATTATGCAAATTGGTTTGATAGAAATATTGTACTAGAAAATTAGTATTTAACAAGAAATTTTTAAAAGTAGTATCATTTTTGGTAGAAAAGAAATTTTACAGATTTCTGCATGATGTGTAATCATTCTGATAAGTAAATTTTAATAAAAAAGTGATGCATTATTGTATTTGAAATATGCATTTTTTATTTTATTAAATCATATGATAATTTTTTTATTTTTTATTTATTCTTATATAGGCACATGTCATATCCTATTAGAATTTAACAAAAAAAAAAAAATAGCTGCAAAAGAAACTACTATCAACTTTCATATCAAAAGAATTTCACTTGCTAATATTAGACCAAAAATCCTTACCGAGATTTATAAATTTCTTTTTCTCTTTTAGAAACTTATCGCATATCATCCCAAAAAAACTAAAAAAGGAGAAGTGTGTACCAAATCTTGCAAGTGCAGAATGCTTATGAAGATTCTTTAATCGGTATATGTTATTATATTACTATATTTTTTACAAACAAATTTGTTGTTTTAATATTTTAACACCAGAAACTTGGCGCAACTTTCAAAGAACATTCAAAGAAAGTAGTATGAAAGTATATCAAATTCATGGTGTTGTGGAAGTACCTGAAATTTGAAAAGATTACTAGAACTAGCAATTAATCATTAATAGGCGGAAAAAAAATGAAAAACGAAAAAAAAACTTTATATTTGTTGAATGTTGTTGAATAAAAATAAATTGAATTGAAAGGATAAGCACAAAAGATTTATTTATTATAAATAATTTGCCAAGATGAATCTGAATAAGAGTTGAAAAGATGGTACAAGATACTTATTTACTATAAAAAATATACTAGGATAAAAAAAATAGAGTTTGCAGATTAGAATATTTAAATAATAACAAATATATGTGCAAAAAATAAAAATACCGTATATTCCCGAAAATAAGCTACCATTTTTGGGCAAAAAATTACAAGAAAATTTTGGGAGTAGCTTATTTTCGAGTAATAGAGGTTTTTGACTATTTTTTATTAAGTAAACATAGTTTTTATATATAAAAAAGTAGTTACTATATATAAAAGTCAAAATTGTACTAAGTAAATCGGTAAAAGTAGCTTAATAAAGATTGTTCAGAATTTAAAAATACATATATTCTGAAAGTTTCATACAATTTGGATAACTTTATTAGTACACTTTTGCATTTTAAATTCAAATTTAAAATGCAAAAGTTTACTAATAAAAAGT
>CAJVPY010001174.1:0-20686 GCA_910591965.1 Dentiscutata erythropus | reverse complement strand
CTTTCTCATCCTAACATTAACCATAAAGAGACGTTGGATTGAATTTATAATACGAACTTTCTTAACACTAATCGTAATTTCTCATCCTAACATTAAACAATCGAGTTCCAATCTTCAAGTGCATATTATCAGATTTGGATCTGAGTTTATTCGGTTATCCGTTTACTATTTATATTCGGATAATTATCTGAATACCTTTCGGATTATCTGGATGATTATCCGATATCTTTCGGGTTATCCAGATAATTATCCGAATACCTTTCGGATTATCCGGATAATTATCCGAATACCTTTCGGGGGTCTGTATCACCTCGTAGAAGTTTATTTCACAGGCACCTTGTTTCACAGACAATCAGTTCGTAGACAAGTTTATTTTAAAGACAATTAATTTACAGACAGTTCATTTCATAGACAGTTCATTTTATAGACATTTCATTTTATAGACAATCTTTAACACCGATTCAGAAGATATTTGCTATTAAAGATTGTCTATAAAATAAATTTGTCTACAAAATAAATTGTTTATATCATCAGATTTCGGTATCATCCACGATATTTCTTATTTTATCAATTATATTAGCTTCTTTTTTAAAAAAATATAACAAGGGAAAAAGAGCAATTATTAGGTAACTTTAGTTGCATTCAATTTAATATTAAAATAATTTTGATCTAACGAATATTAATTCTAGTGAAGAAAAATCGGCTTATTTTAAATGATTATCAAGTCTACAAGGATCCTGATATTACTGATTTTAAAAAAAATATTAAGTAAATATCATATATTATGGATCCTTTTTGATGAATTCGAAAATATTGAAGTGATAGGAGTGGATGGATTTTCGACAGTTTATTATGCTGACTGGATTGATCCAGATTAGTGATTGGCGTCGTAATCATGTGATGCTAATTGTCACGTGGTAAAATATATAAAAATCAACAATTTAATTTATATATTGTATCATGTGACAATTAGCATCACATGATTACGACGCCAATCACTAATCCAGATCATATTGCTCGATTACCTGTCGCACTCAAATTAATAAATGGATCAAAGGAAAACCGTAAAAATTTCGTTAAAGAGGTAATTTTTAGTTAAATTTTGACTGTTTAAAAAATTCGTGATAATTTTTAATTGCTTTTTAATCAAAGTTGGAAGCATTTTGTGATATCAATTCTAAAAGCTTTCATTTATGAAATGTTACGGTATAACAAGACATGATGTTTCCGAAGATTATATTCTTGTTTTCAAATATGCACCAAATGGTTCCTTGGAACAGTATCTTTATCGGGTAACACAAATGGAATGGAAACATAAATTAAATCTCTTGATATGTATTATTTCTGATCTCAAAGCAATTCATTCGCAAATCTTATTCATAGAGATTTACATTGTGGTAATATTCTATTGACAGAAAATTTATACGGCACATATATCACAGATTTAGGATTAACAATATTGGAAAGTCTAGAATCCAAAACTGCAATTTACCCTATAAAAAAAGTCGATCCGTGTTTTATATTCCATGTTTTTTCCGTAAATGTTGCATATTCACGGAATTTATAACCTTAAATCATGGCGATTATTCGGCTTGTCTAGATTTTGCCGATCATGTTGCAGATTCACGGAGTTTTCACAAAAAATATGGAGAAATATTCGGATAAAATTTCTTACAGGGTTATTGCAAGTTGCCTTATATTGCTCCTGAGATATTACGTAGAAAAGTTCCTTATACTCAGCAGGCTGACATATATAGCTTCGGCATTATCATGGCTGAAATCTCAACGGGAAAATTGCATTTTTGTGATAGGAAAGATAAGAATGATATTGTTTAGATTGCCCTTGATGTTTGCAATGGAATTCGCCCAGTATTTACAAAAGAAACACCACAGATATATATTAATCTAGCAAATGAATGCATGAATGTAGACCCAAACAAACGTCCTCCAGTTAATAAAATTTATGAAAATTTAAATTCTTGGATAAACGAATAAAAATTTTTCAAGAACCTCATGTAAACTGGCTTACCGACATCCTGGATTTGGACTTATCATTAATCTTCCAATTACCTATATTAAAATCAAAGTATTCAACGCTCACTAATGAATATTCAGCTGACATTTCAGATGGTTCATATTCTATAAACCCTAATGAATATTCAGCTGACGTTTCAGATGGCTCATATTCTATAAACCCTATAGAAAATAGTCTAAATACCGTTGGAAATACTTTTGGTAAGATATAGTCAGACTTTCTAAATGAATCTTTTTAAGCTTTTTAGAATTACAATAAATGTGTTTATATTATTTATAACTAATCTAAATTTCGCCAATAGGTTCACAACAACATAGCCTTGAGTTATCAGATTCTGACTTTACATAATAGGTTTTAGTTCGTAGATATATTAGTTATTAAAAATCCAATGTAGTGTTCAAAACCGTTAGTTGAAAAGCAACTTTTCTACTAATCGATTTAAAAAAATTTTCTTTTAAACAACTGACCGATTTATCATCAACTGGTTCGATTCGTTAGTTATCATCAAGTTAATAAAAAATAAATTATATGACATCATTAATAAAGAACAAACGATTACATAACATAGTTTCTTGATATTTTTAATTAGTAGTTTTTAATTTTTCGGAAAGACCAGTCCCGACTGGTTTCAAGACTGACTATCATCATATCTAACGATTAATTCTGTAATTTTTGCTATTCAATGCCTTAATGTTAATAAATGGTAAACTTTCTTTGATTCAAATCTATTCTACATCCTTAAACAAATCTTTTTATTAGTTTACATTAATATACGTACTTTTTTTTTAGGATTATAGAAGATCAGTATGGGACGACTGACGGGATCAATCTGGTACGGGTCCAATTTTATCAAGCCATATCATACTGATCTGTTTATCATATAATATCAAAATGGTATGTCCTTTAAAAATCGTACCATATTATCACAATATATAGTATATATTGTGATAATATATAAAGCAAGACTAGTACGTATGGTACGATTTTTGATATTATAGGATAAGCAGATCAGTATGGTACATTTTGATAAAATTGGATCCGTACCAGACTGATCCGGTCAGTCGTACCATACTGATCTTCGTAAAACCTTTTTTTTTTATACTAAGTTGGTAAAAAATCTTTTTATCCTGAAAAACCTCCAATTTATACACCTATAATTAAACTATTCATATAATCAACGTTGATAACACCCAAAAGTAATACTGTATTTGCTACTTATTGCTCCTGCTTAATTAAATTCCGTCCCAAAATTTATTGCAGTAGTGCAATGATATAATCGTCCATCTAACTAAATTAGTATAGTGTCGTGATTGTTAGCGTGCATACAGACATGAAAATGTACAAAAGTGAAGCATCTATGTTAATAAAAGGAAGGAATCCCGTTCATTACTGTATAAGGTAGCATAGTCAAAATGATTCTTTTCATTAAGTACGCACTTATTATTATAAGCTCGCCCTTATAGAATTACTATGCCCACTAGAAACCTTGCGCCATTAATTATGTGCCGCTCTCACCAGCCATTATAATAGGACAAAACTTTATCTTGTGGATCGTGCCACAATTCTCATTATATCAGGTGTCGATACATATGTCCTTATTCGATTCACAACTTTCATCATTTGAATAAATGAAGTGAGAAATATTTGGTTTGCTAGTAAATTAATCATTTAAAAAGTTTAAGAGCAATATATATAATTTTTATAGCAATCAAATTTCTATTCAATAAGAATGTCCAGAAAAATCCTATATGATTTATCAAAATTGATATTATCGTTATTGTTCATTTTCGCAGCAACTTTCCTATTCCCGATAGGATTAGCTACTCAATCTCCTATTCTTCAAAATTCCTCACATAACTTTAAGGAAGATGTTAATATTGGATTGATACCAAGGGTCTGGGAGGTTTGTGTCTAATTATCGTGCACTAAGAATTATATTTACTTTAGAGGTTAGAATCGATGAACAAATTACCGAGCATTGGTCGACAAGTTTTCTTATTAGTTGAACATTCGTCAAACATCAATCATATAAACAATTCATATTATTCTGATTTTAATTTTTAAAAGAACTTGACTTTATACATTGGAAAAAAAAAAAAATGCTCAAATTCATCTATTACAATCTCTAAGTTGTACAATAATTGTCAATTTTATTTATTATTCAATTACTTGATACAGCTCTTGGGCCCATTTTCTACTGGAACACGTGAACAAGATTTTGGAGCGGATCCTTTGGAAGCTTACGGTAATTGTATTTTTATTTGAACTAACTATTTTCTAATATTGTATCTGATACATTTCACATAAATAATGTATGTATCTAATACTGTTATGACAAAGGTGGCTTTAGGAATTTAAGTTTTTCAAAAACTCAATCATTTCCTTCAGAGTTGGCAGATAATGGAACAGTAAAATGGTCAACTATAATGACAAATATGGATGGTTCTGTTGGCCCTATACATTTTAAAAATTTAAGGTAATTTGTTATACTACTTTCTTTCATAACCCACCGTATGTTAATATGGTCACTGATAATGATTTTTTATTAATAGGTGGGAATTTAATAGAGAACCGTTTGGCTGGGCGATGAATCAGTTTCAAATGTGGGCAAGAGGATATTTTGAGCTTTCAGATTCGGATCTTAAAGATGTATCTGATACGATTCCGGTTTTAGTTCAATGTCAAAACATTGGTGATTTTTATGTAGATGATCGAAGGCTCTTTGGTGATTGGTATGGGTACAAGAATTCTTGGCATGTTCTTTATCTTCGTCCTGGCAAGCATGTTATCAACGTTCGTCTGGTGAATGAAATTCGGATCTTTGGTGGAAATATTCCGCCAGACGTTCAGTTTCAATGTTTTGTACGAAAATTAGAATTTCATCAAATTGGTGCGATGGTTCTGGATAACACTGTACTTGTTCCCGATTTGGTCTATGGTATTTTGGCTGGAAAGTTTGCCAGCGTTGCGATTTTGAACACTCAAGAAAAGTTTTGGATCACTGTCTCAAAGGTCAATGTTATTAATAATAACGTTAATGTATGTCTTCAATTTATTTCATTAAATTTTAAGCTATCGATTAATTTACTTGTTAATAATTAAAGTTATATTGATAGATGACTGCATCACTTACCTGTGGTAAATCTGTTGTTGATTCGATAGTCGGAATTCGTATTGCTCCATCTCAACAACGGAACATTAAAATATGTTTAAATATTGAATCACCAGTACCCAATACGATGCCATTGTCATTTCAATTACAATTTCTAATTATTTCTCGAACTGATAAAAGAATTATTTATTGGACTAAAGTCACAGATCTAATTTCAATAAGTAACAAAATTTTTGATGGCGCGTATAAATTCACATTTGAAGATTTTGATACCACTGTGCAATATGGTATATATACATTTATAAATATGAACAAACTTTTCACAAATTACCGTAAATATAATTACTATAATGCTTCTATATCTAAACTAAGCAATGGCAATGCCTCCTTCGCAATCATGTCATCCTCATAAATGTCCCATTTTGGTGGCTCTGCATGGTGCGGGTGTCGAAACTCAATCTGTATTTTGGATAAATGCTTATAAAAAACAACAAAGCGCATGGGTATGAACTTTGTAGTCTTGAAAATTTATAATATCTATTTAAACTCGTGTGGTTCATGATAAATTATTATTATATGAAGGTTCTTTTTCCTACCGGAAGAACACCATGGGGATATGATTGGCATGGTCCTAGCTTAAAGAATATTCAAATGACAATAACAACATTGGAAAAATTTATGCCAGGTGTACCAAAATTTCTAGAACAATTATTCTTGCCAGATGCTAATAGGCTATTCATCTCTGGTCAGTTGATTCTACATACTATATATATTTTTTTCTCTCTATACAGTTAATTTAGTATTCACTATTTAAATATCAAAGGTCATTCAAATGGTGGCCAAGGTGCATGGTTTTTTATGACTCACTTTCCGGATTCAGTGATTGCAGGTATATTTCGACAATGTTAAAGTTCTAATAAAATTCTAGTTTATTTATTGTTTTAAATTATTTGTTCAGGAACTCCGGCTGCCGCATATACTAAAATTCAGAGTTATGTGCCCTATTATTGGAATAGCGATGCTCATTTAGATCCCTTTCTTAAAGGAGTAAGTAACAAAATTATTAATTATTATATTTTATAATTTATCTTTAAATTCTTTTGAATTTTACGTAAAAAGATTCTTGAATCATCAATTGCTGAATATAATAACGATTTGTACACTACAAATGTGGCAAGTATATTGCATTCTATCAGAATAATCTATCATACAAAATGTATGCCAATATATTTTTATTCGATATTTTTTTTAGGTTAACATCCCAATATTAGCAAGAGCCGGCTCGGACGATAATAATGTTCCACCTCTACATTCTCGTATGCTTGTCCGTCTTGTTAATGAACATTCTGGAGATCCAAAAGCAATCAGGTAATTAATATTATATATACATATTTTATTTTGGTTTATAAGGATATAATTTTTTAATATGTTATTTCAACGTAGACTTTCTGAAATACCTGGCCAAGGGCATTGGTTTGATAAAGTTATGGACGATGATGTGATGCAAGAGTTCATGGATGAACATTTAAAACTCGATCATTTGAATAAAAGTAATTTATGTCCTACGAAATTTACTATAACCTTATTGAACCCTGCAAGCTTTGGTGGTAAATGTGGAATTCAGATTGAACAATTAAAAATTCCATTCAGGTAATTAAAAATATTATTAATATTGATATATAAATTTAATTTATCATTTTAATTTTGCTTATTTTATTTATTTTAGATTAGGTAAACTTCATGTACAGATTGAAAAAACTTCTCATGGTCGATCAATATGGCATATCAAAACCTCCAACATTCGTAAATTTAAATTTGTAAATAATTTAAATTTTCATGCTGAAAGTCTAAATGCAAGAAAAATTATAATTGACGGGAAAAAAGTTGACTCTAGTCATTTTCTATTGGATGGTTACTTTCGACAAAATAATAATAAATGGGTGGTAATGTATCTTTCAAATTTCTCTTATTTTTTTGTTAAAATAATAATATTTTGTTATTATCATGTTTTGTTCAATATAGTTTCATAGCGGTTGTTCATGGCACAAAAAGGAGAAGCATCCAGCAACTTATGGCCCTGCAATAACAATTCTTGAATCTACGCAACCGCTAAGAATAGTTATTGGAACCATTAAAAGAAACAAGAATAATTGTACTAATAAATTCTTTGAAGTTGCTCAAGAGATTGCTCATAGTTGGTATCTTTATGGAAGAGGAGATGCTGAAATTCTGTTTGATTCAGAGTTTATAACAAAAAAAAATAAATTAGTTGATAATATTAAAGGAAATTTGATTTTATTGGGTGGTTCATACGAAAATCACGTCACGCGATTTTTATTAAAAAAATACAATGAAGGTAGGAATATAATGGTTTATTTTTGTTTAACAAATTTATTATTATTACTTTATATATATTCAATTTTCTGCCTTTAGTGAAATTTAACGAGGATGGTTCGTTTAGTTTAAATTATAAACCATTTCTTGAGGCTGGAAGTGGTACGTTTTTTGCCTTGCCAATTTTTTTCCAATGAAGGCACTAATAATTTTTCTTCTTTTATAGGTATTCTATTCCTTCATCCCTATAAAACAGACTATTTAGCCTTAATTCTGGCTGGTATAGATCATAAAGGTCTTGATCAAGTTGCCAAATTATTTCCTAAGAGAACTGGAGTTCCTATTCCAGATTGGATTATCGTAGGACCTGAATCTTCATGGAAAGGTGCTGGTGGGTTACTTGGCGCTGGGTCTGTATTTTTTACTCAGTTTTCTTAAATGGAAAATATCTTTTATTAATATGTTGATTGTTCAATAGATTTTGGGATAATGAATGGAAGTTCGATGATTCGATTGGATATTTGGTGTAAAGAAAATGATTATTACTATTAAACATCTATTAAATTTATAGTTTTTGTAATATTTTTTGTGTGTAAATTTGAATTTTTTGCACATAAAATTATTATAAAAGTAAAAAATAAAATTATTTGTATTTTTAACAATTATTGTCTTATTCAAAGCCCAATGATGTATGTATAAGTTTATTTAAACTATGTACTTACACGTGTATGTACAATAAAAAGAATTGTATTAATTAAATATAAACTGCATAGTATCTGTATTGTAAGTATTAATCTATTGCTATTATACTATAAATTCTTTACATACGTATTAGAATTTATAAATTTTTTTATTAATCTAATTACAAATAAAATTCACCATTTATTTTAAACATTCTATTTATTAACGCGTTTGCATTATGGCCCTTATTTCAAGTGAATTTGTACTTTTTATATTTGCAATTAATCATCATTGTTAAATAATATATTAGTAAGCTAAATTCACAGTTCCAATACTTCAGTAATAGTGGCAAATTACTCTATATCATTAGTACCATTACTTGTTATATAATAATCCTAAATTTTTTCTTTTAGTTAACCTATGTTTACTTATTTTAGTGTTCTACTTGTTTTTTCTAAACATGTATCACTTTAAAATAGTTGGATTAACATATTTAAAGATAAACTCACAGAAGCTAGTTTGTTAATTATATTAATAGAAACAATATTTCAATATAATAAAATTATAACTCTTTTTAATAATTACTTGGGCCAAATTTTTTCATCAAAGAAAAGCTAAAGTTTTTTGCTGGAGCATGACCTGCATCTAAAAGAAGGCGTAGTTTTTTGCTAGAGTGTGGTCTGCACCAAGGTGTAGTAGAATAATACAGAGTTATAGGTTTTGTAAAGGTTAAGTGACCTCTTCTCTAGAGACTTCGATATGCAAGCCAAAGGTATCCTTATACAAGATAATTGGCAGAAAGTGGTGTCCTTGTATATAAAATTTTAGTGAAGTTTAGTATTCTCTGTTAGTGAAAATGCTTGTAAAAAAATAGTAAAAAATAACAAAGAATGAGCTTCCCTTAAACCTTGCTCTTTTAATTTAAACAAGTAGTTTCTACTATACTTTTTATTACCCTCTACCTTTCTTTCAAAATGTTTGACAAAAAGTAGAAATTTGGTTTATCTTCAAAAGATTAGCATTGTTTACTTTCCAAGTTCAGACAGACTAGTAAATTGCAACTATGTGTTTATTTATAGATACTTCACAGATTAGGTTAAAAACCCTAATTATGGCAGCAGGTAGCTTGAAATATTGGTTTTTAAAAAGTAGCAGAACCTGGTTTAATATATGGATTAAGACAGGCAATAAAATTATTTGGAGTTGGTTGTAAGATAAGAAAGTAAATTTAATATTAAAGTGAAGCTTTATACTAGAGCAAGATTGGCAATAGATATACTCCATTGAAAAATTACCAATAGACCCAATAGAGTGAATAAAGCTAATGATACTAACGGAGAATCTAATAAAGCCAGTGGAAAGCTAGTAGAGACAATAGCTCTGATAGAAATATCTAATAAAGCAAATAAGGAATAGAGTTCTAATCTCCAGCCTTATATGCCAATAGTTTAACCTGATGATAAACAAGTTAAATAGATTAATATCAATAGAGTTAACTAGCTTTTATTGGCTCTATGCAGAAATTATTTTTAATAGAGCAATAGAGTAATGTTAATATTTGTCTCAATAGCTAAATATATCAATCTTGCACTAGAAATATATAAATATTACTTTTGCTATATAATTTTTATTAGCCATATATGGGTTATAATAGTATCTTTAGAGTCTTAGATTTTTTTTCATATTTTTTTTTTTTTGAAATCAGTATTTTTGTTTTTTTATAAAATTTTTTGTTTAAATTTTTTTCTTTTTTATCTTGTATTACTTGAGAAGAAAAAAGAATTAGAAAAAAAAAAGAAATTCTAATACAGTATTCAACAACATGTCAAGTTATTAGGGGATATTCTTTGTACAGTACTAGATAACAAAATGCATCCACTTTTTATTAATAAAAACTTTAAATTATTATAATTTTTTTAAAACAAGTCAAATTAAAAAACCTTCAATAATTGATAGATATTTAACCAAACTACATTTTTGTCAGAGAATTTTCTATTATTTTTTAAGTTAAAAAAGTTATTAAGAGTTAAACTTTATAATAGTTTAAAAAATTAGTATTTAATATAAAAATAAAAAAGTATATATGTTTAATTAACTAATTAGAATCAATTATATCAAAATTAGCCAATCAGAATTGATTATATAAATATCATAAATTGGCACTCTATATGTATAAAGTGGATATCTTATGCTGTTCAGTACTGTATAATAACAAGTTTTAAATATCAAGAGACTAATAGTTGTTATAGCAGATTATATTAGATATTTTGCTTAGTAAGTTTTTTTAGACTAGAACTTTAACTAGTAGATGAAATACAATTATACTTTGTTATATAGTAGATTATATGGCAGTTTATATAAATAAAAGCAGAATTGCTTGATAAAATTATTTTAATTTTTATTATATATAGATAGCAATAGCTTAAATTAATTATACATTTTTTCATAAAAAATGCATATAGAATTATTATAATTTTTTTAAAAAATATAATACAAGTAGTAATTATCATATTCTTAGATATATTTAGAGTTAGAGTGCAGTTATTAGAATTGTTTTTTATATATAAGTACTGCCAAAAGAAATCTAACACTTTAAATATAGTTTATATTTAAAATAATGAATTTTTTTTTGGTGATACGTATATAATATAATGTAGATTAAATTTAAAATTCAGATTTCAATTTTTATAAGTTTTAGAGTTTTACTTAGAATACCCAATTATATTTACTTAGTATATTTTTGATTTATAAGCAGTTTAGTAATAATTACTACTAGTTATAGTTAGTAAGATTCTTTTTAAAATTTTAATATTGTAATTTTTGTAAATTTTGTATTGAAATTTTGTATTAATAATATTTTTTTGATAAATTAAATTATTATTCCTTAAGCTGTTTTCCAGGCAAATTTGCCTAGAATTTTGAAAAGTATTTATAATTTTTTAAATAAAATTAAAAAATATTAATAATATGAGTATATTTTATATATATAATAGTATATTTAAAACATATTCTATATGCTTTATTATAAAAATTTTTTAAATTTATTATAAATCTTTAGAGTAATAAAAATTTAAAGCTCTTGCTTTAAAAATTTTTTACTATAAAGTTTTTATTAAAATATTCTAAATTTTCAACTTTAAAAAAAAGTTTGCTTCTAATACAAGTTTTAATTTTTATTAGAAATCACTAAAAGTGTAATAATAAAAGTTGCTATCTTTTATATAAGCTATAATATTGTATTAAGAATATAGGTTTAAAATTAATATTTAAAAAGTTTATCAAAAATTTGTAAATGATTTTTTTGATTAAAAATTTTTTTAAAATTTGTCTATTTTAGCTTATAAGCAACTCATATTTTTTTTATAATATAAAATTAAATACTACTATAATATAATCTTTATATTTAAATATTATCAAAAAAAAATTTATTTAAATATAGTTGACACTCTCAAAACTGATCCTGTCAAACCTAAAAACCTGTCAAATCTGATAAATAATTAATCTATCAAGTTCATTTCTATTATAAATTTAATAATTTGCTATGCTTTCAAAACTAATAACTTCTTAAAACTAATATAAATCCTATCCACTATGCATACCAATTCTAAGAGAATCAACTGCATTTTACATTTTTACAAAAGTAAATCATAAGCAAATTTATAGTAATTTTCTAAACAAATTTGCCTGGAATTGCTTTATAGTTTAAGAGATAGTATTTAATTTAATTAAGTTTGTAATACTAATATATATATATAATTTTGTTTGTAGCAAATAAATATTCAATTAAAAGTAGAAAGAATGATTATAATTTATGTTTTATTATATTTTTGCATAACATTAAGAAAGAGTTACATAAGCAATAAATATAAAATAATAGCAATCTTGAAAAATTACAAAAAACCAAACCAAACTAAATTTGATTGTAAAATATAAAGGTTATAAGTTTTGTTTAATATATTATTTAATAATCTTAAGAAATAATTATATACAATAAATATGAAAAAGTAATAAAATAGAAGAATTAAAAAAGTAAAAAAAAAAATAACAAAAAATAAAAAGCATTAGGTTAAAAAAAAAGAAACCAAGTACACAAAGTTAAATCAAAAAACTATCATCTCATATTATTGTCTTTTGCAATAAATCTATGCATTTAAGTCTCAATTTAGACAAATTAATATTGGTTCCTCAAATTTCATTAGGTCATACATATACTTTTGTTAAAAATATATATTGTAGATAAAATATATAAACAAATTATAATTATATATTAAGTTTATACTCTTACTAATAAATTAGCGTCAGCAATTATTAAAAATATATATTGTTAGATATAGAAGATATATAATTTAAAAATTAAATAAAAAATACAAAACCAAATACACTAAAGCTTATAGTTACCTTCTAATAATTCAACAAAAAAATATATGCATTATATATAGTTTGTAATAGTATAGTTTAAGGTCATAAATAAAAATATTAAAGCTTATATTTACCTGCTAATAATTTGTTATAAAAAAAATCTATATTATGGATTTTTTAAAAAAAAATTAAAAATAATAAAGTTTATATTAACTTGTTTCTAAATTAACAGAGATATTTTTAAAGATTTGTTAGATGAGAATTTTAAAATCAATAAAATTTTAAAAATAATTATAATAAAGCTTAAGCTTTCTTACTATTAATTTGACAGAAGGATTTGTTAAAAAATTTGTTTTAAAATTAATAATAATCTTGAAAATAAATATAATAAAGCTTAAACTTACTACTCACTAATTTGACAAAAGTATTTGTTAAAACATTTGTCAAATGAATATTAATATAAGGTTTATACTTACTAGCTAATAATTTGAATACAAATTTTAAAGAATAATAATTTCAAAATAATTATATTAAATGTAATTTATTTATTTACTACTCAGAGTGTGATCTTATCATTAAGATTAACTGATAAATTTGCAATATGTAATAAACTTCAGTTATCCATATTTGTTTTATATATAACCAATTTGCACTGGGAATTATATATAAAAAATAGATATAGATCATATCTCTATGCTGGTGTAACAAATGTTTTTACAAAATTTATATATAACATTGTTAGACCTACTATACAGTGTTGTAAATTATCTGATTTTTCTTATATAATAAAAATAAATCACATGTATTTTCTCTATATATTTGCAAATGTTGTGCTATAGCAAGATATTAAAATGCAACTTTTAAATAAAAAAAAATTCATCTGTGTAGTAATAAATTATTTTAATTATACTTACCAACTAATAATTTGACAAGAGAAAATATTTATTATAAAGTTATAATATAAAAATCAAGTAAAATTTAGTTAACTATATACTTTTTTTTTTTTAAAGTGACCTCTTTGGTCGGTAAATTTTATTATAGTTTAATTGGGGTAGTAATATTTACAACAATTTTAACTATATATATTACAACTAGCCTTAGAATTTACTAACAATTTCTGGCTAATCTATCATCAAGATAAACCTGACATCGCATTACATGTCCTACACATAATAGTACATACTCATTTGGTAATTACTTTCCAATTTGTACATATTGTCTGCTATCATTGTATTTGTATTTCAAGCCACCTTTTGGGGTGCTGCTAAAATACAATTCATATCTCAAGTACAACCTTTCTAATTAGTCCTTTATTACGTACTCCTGTCCTTGTAAGGTTTACAACAACCCTGATACTCTCATTCAAGTTGTCTTCTTATTCAGATTCTTTATTGGTCTCTCTATTACTTCCAGCTGGCAACCCAGATGGGTTGGTTTGCTCAGGCATTAGATGCCTGAAGGACGCTCTCCTCTTGGTCTGTACTTTCAGAGCATACAGCCTTTTCCTCTGGTGTGTCTAGACTGGTGGTTTAGCTAATATGTTCCTTTACTAAAGGAACAAATTGCTGGTTTTTCAACCTTGGGCCCAGTTTAAATTTAGTCTTTATGTAGTACCGTTGAAGATCACTGCTACCTCCAAACTCAGGACTTCCCAAATGGGCTTTCTGTACAGTGAAAAACAATCCCCAGATTTACATGATCATGGACTTATCAAGTGTTTGCACTGCTCTAAACTGGTTTGCATTCCTTTGTAGTTCCCGAGTTTTCTCAGTTATAAAATACTAACAAATCTCCAAGGATCACTCCTTGGTACAACTCGAGTTACAGATCCTCAATTCAAGATCTGATCATCTTATACAGGTTATTATACCACAAGCCTATTTTCAAAAGTGTCAACTATGGAATTTAAACTCTAAACCTGCCACTTGGGGAGGGTGACAACTAGACCACTTCACTAAGTTGCTACATCTCTTTAACTATATACTTACTAATAGAAAAAATATACATTATATATTAATAGATAGGATTTTAGTATACTACCAATAGTATATTATACTACATATTAACACTTTTCAAAAGCAATTATCCAGTAATTTTAAAATTTTAATTATATTTTAAACAACTTTAAATAGTTTGTTAGGTATTTGGCTTTTTATACTATGATAGTTATTAGTTCTAAATAGCATTTCTAATTTTTTAGAATTTTTTTTTAGATTAAATATTTTAGTTTAAACTATTTTTATATAGTAGCTATTATAAATATTTAAAAAATTTATTTAATAAAAAAATTTTTAAGCTATAGCTAAAAATCAAAGAGCTTATATGAATTACTAAAAATAGTAAAGATTTTCAAATATTATAATACAAAGTTTATAATACAAATTATATTTTTTATTATATAACTAGTAATAATTTTTTGGATATTTTATAGAATAAGTAGGCAATATACAAAATAAACTCTGCTACTAATTAGTAATTATTAATAAATACTAGTATGATGGATAGCACTTTCGCACTACTCATCTTATTTGTTTTGTTATATTTTTTGGTTTTGTATTTATTATATTATTAAGTTTAATTTGTAGTTAGTGTTAGATAATTTTAGACATTTTTTTTGTGGTATAGTTTATATAAGTTTTTTTTTAAATGTGTTGTATTATTTGTTTTTGCTTTTTATGGTTTAGAATAGAGATGGGTAAAATGCACATTTTATAATAACATGCACATGAATGCATATTGATGCGCACATTATATTAAATGCATATAATATCATATAATATAAATTTTTTTGATTTTATATTTTTTTCTCTGGTAAATATCGGATATTTGCAAAGGTTTTTTCCAACCTTTCTCATCTTTATGTTTATTCATTTTCTTTTCGGAGTTTTTCAAAACTTCTGCATTTATATTTCTTAATTTTGCCTAGATTTATACATCTTGGCCTAAATTAAATATATTTTAATTTTTTTATATAAAATTTATATGTGATAATATGAGCATGATTCTGAATCATGTGTATTAATGCGCATTTATGCGTACAATTGAGGAATTATGCATATGTATGAAACCTATCTCTAGTTTAGAAAATATTAGTTTTATTTAATATTTTATTGTTGTTATGTAATTTGTTATTTGTTTTTTATTGTGGTTAATGGTTTATTAAAAGGTTGTGATTTTGTTATACTTTAAGTATGTTGAATGAATTTGATTAATTAGATATTATTAGTTTCATGTGCGAATATCATGTTTTTGTTTATGTAATTATATTTAAATAGTTTAGCATACTGTAATTTTTGTTTCATGGAATTTGCATCATTTGTCTTAAGTGGTTAGTTGATTTAGTTTATTTGAGTGTTGTGATGTTTGATTGTGTATTTTTTGTTAGTTACGTAATTTTTGATAATTTATTAAAGTCTTGGTAATGTGAAATTTGTGAGCAAGTGTTTGACTATATATATATATATACATTAGTCATGTTATGAATAAATCTTTTTTTATTTTAAAAATAAAAATAAAAAAATATAGTTTATTTAATGCCTTGTTATGCTGATACTATTGTCAGAGTTAAATATGTCAAGCAAAATATTAAAGAAGTACTAATATGATGGTTGTGTGGGCTCTTGGTGCTTATCCTGTAGAGAGGGAAGATTATAATATTGAGATGACTTTGTTTGTTCTGATTAATTTAGATGATAGGGATCCTGAGTTTCAGCTATTTTCTTAAAGAATAATTTTTTTTCTGTTGGCAGTAAGATTATTCCTGGGGTTTACGAAGGGAATAAAAGAGCAAAGGTACTTATAAAGTATATTAATACTGAAGTGTTTTTATCAATTTTTATTAATTTTTTATTTTTAGATGACAGTTTTATCATATCTCACTTGTCTATTCTTAATAAGGTTGAGGAATCAAATAAGTATCTATTAAAAGTGTCTTTGGTTGGTATTCTCCAAGAAGCGCTGAATGTAATTAAAGACAATGCTATTGTTCAGGTATTGGTGTCTGATTACGTTGGGCAAGAGGTGAATTTTAATATGAAAGTTGTTTTTCCATTTCATAGTAGATGATTTGCAATTGTAAAAGACAATATTCATTCTAGAGAGTCTTTTATCTTTGTTGTTGGGCATTTAGAGATTATCTAGAATGAGTTTTATATATATGCTAGTGATATTAATTGCATTGATATGCAGTTTATTAGTAAGAAGAATTTTTTGTGGTTCTTCATCTAAAAATTCGATTCAATCTAAATTGTTAGTTACTCATAATAATTTTGTTGAATATTTGAAAGTTGTGTCTAAAAATAGAGGTATACCTCCGACGGTTAAGAGTGATAGTGTGAATAAGTTTGAATCAGACTCTTTAAATGATAGTCATTCATCTAAGCAAGTGTGAGTTGAAGATTTTGATGATTCTGTTAAGGAATTTTGTGAGAATTTTGCTAAAAAATCGAAAGGTAGTGTGGTTAGTGAAGTTTCTGTAGTATCTAATAGTCATGTAAGCAGATTTGAGTTGAGTTCGTCAAATAGTTTACATTTGTTTAAATGTGATCATAGCGAAGATTCTGAATTATTTATTGGAGGTAATTGTACAAATATAGTTAATAGTTTTGTTTATTATAGTTAGGAAGAATGTAAAGGGTTTTTAAATAGTAATGTATGTCAAAAGAGAAATTCTCGCAGGAAAGGTAAAGAATGCATTGGCGGTTCTTTGTACTGTATATTAATTTATATTCTTGTAGTTCAAATTCTAATGCTGATGTTATTAAGAAGTAGGGATTTTATGTTTTATTAAATTTTATAGTTTTATTTGTTTTGTGTTGAAAGATTTTTTATTTTTGATTTGTGTATTGTTTAGTTTTTTATATATTATTGGTCTATAGTTTTGTATATTTTTTGGTTAACAAAAAATCTTGTTTAGCTTATTTACATAGCAATTAGGGTATCGTACTTGATATTATTACTAAAACACAATTTTTATATATCAGCAAAATATATAACTGTAATCTTACGTAAGTTATTATGGCTTGAAAACTTGCGCAAGTAGTAGTGCATAAAGAAGGGTTCTGGGACAGAATTCTGTAAATGTATCCAGAATAGGTTCTTTACTCCCTTTACAAACTCTTCTAGATATATTTAATCATTTATCGAATTCAAGCTCTAAAGTATGATAGAGCCAAATCCTGTTAACTTACTCTCCTTACACCTAAATTTCTGTTTCCAACACTAAGGAAAACATAGTCTTTGTTAATGTTCTGGCTATGTTTTTAATTCCAAACAAGATAACAAAACAATTATGCTATCTTGCTTACTCTTGAAATAAGCTGAGAGCACCGAGGACTGAAGTGTCCGAGTGTGCTTTTCTGCGAGCCCATTCAAGCCTAAAATGTATACTTTTTTCTATATTATTATAGAATTAATTCAAAAAGTGATTTAATACTATCTAGCAAGGGTCAAAAATTTATACCGTAGGTGTAAATTTTTGTATTGAGTGTAAAAAAATTTGGGCTAGGTGTAAAAAAAAAAGGGATTAAACAAAAGATTTTGTAGTATTAATACAAATCTCAGAGAAGCCACACCCAGGTATAAAAAAATTAAAGAAAAATATTAATAAAGTATTATATACAAATTAAGATGGCTAAAAGCAAAAAAACTTGCTATAGATGTGGTAAAAATAACTTCAAAAAAACTTGTGATTTAATAAACCATTTAAATCAAAAGTGACCATGTAAATTTAATAATATAAAAGAAACTTCAAATACAGAATATTATACAGCCGATGAAGGCCCAGATGAATACTTTAAATAATTTTATATAATATATATTCTAAGAGTTTAATAGATTTAATAGCTTTTTTTTGCTCTGAAAAAATTTATTTTTGAGGAGGCGGACTAGGTGTAAAAATTTAACTCAAACAATTTTTATAAAGTTGGAGTTCCTGAGCCTTTTCTTGAAGTCTATTAATATATTGGGTTACATAATATCCACTAGAATGTTTTCTATAAAGGCCGGGCTCAGAGCTAGTTGGCATACTACATACCTTACAAAGAAAACGCTTCCTAGCTCTCCAATGTTTATGGCACCCTTCAGGCCGGCGACAGGTCCGTCTACAGATATCACCTGTTCTAAGTAAATAGTTGCAAAAGTATTCGCCTACCATAATAACAAGAATAAATATTTTATTTTAAACAAAAGATTTCGTAGTATTAATACAAATCCCGGAGAAGCCACACCCAGATAAATATTTTAATTTAAACAAAAGTTTTTGTACTATTAATACAAACAACTGAAAGTATACACATATATTCATAATGATACCACCATGTCCACGATGCGGTAAAGATGACTTCAAAAAAACTCGTGACCAAAAAGCTTATCTAAAAAGAAAGTTTAAATGCAAACCAAAGCCTATTCAAATACCAGTACAACTTTCTCCCTTGCAAAACGAAATTCAAGATAGAGATCCAGAAGCCGGTCCAGGCCCTGCCACCCAAGTATATAGAGAGGTAAAAATTGCACCAGAAAACCATTTTCGATCAATTTACAAGATAGAAGATGGAATTATAAAAAAAAAGCCATCCTCAAAAGCTATAGAATTTTTAGAAAGAAGACCAGACCCCAATAGACAGTATCAAAATCTCAATTCTATGACAGTATGGGAAGGAATAGTACTCTCAACTAAAAATCCTGCATATATATTTAATAAATGGCAAGACAACTCAATAAAATATGCTAATGCCCCATACATGCCCCAACTCATGAATTCAACATGAAGCACTATTACAGATGTTCTCAAAAAAGAGCTTCACAAAAAGGATCAAATAAAATTAGCATTAGTCATATATGCCACATATATAAAATATAAATATAAAGGGATGGGTGACTTGAGTGATATAAAAAACTATGATACAAGTTATCATCACCCATATCATAGAAGCAATATGCATATTCTTCTTTCAGAAAATGATATAGACCAGCATTTAACACAATCTGTCAGGGAAATCGATGAAAAGATTAAGAAGTACTTAAAAGAAGAATCTGGCAAAATTCTTCTTAGATTAGAAATGATATTTATTGAATCCTATATCTACCGTTGAGCCAATGGAGGTTCCTATATTCCTACTCCCAAAAAGCTTGCCAATACAAAATGCACTATCAATCTGGATAATAAAGGTTTAATTGATTCTGAAACCAATATATTATCCGAAAAATATCTTCAAGGTGCATTAGGTGTATATTTTGCCTATCAGGATGGACATACAGAGCATCTTGAACGAATCTTCTGAGCCACAAAATACAAGCCCTATTTAGATATCGTCAAGCTAGATGGGATTCCTATGCCTACACCAATCTGCTCATGTACATTTAATAAAATCGAGAAGATAAATCTTGATATCTCTATCAATGTCTGGGAATGGAAAGAAGAATTAGCAACCCCAAACTGGTAATAGCTAGCAAGAACTATAATAGACAACATATTATATATCTTATAGCTCTTACGGATATTACCAAATCTGAAGATGATAAATACAGGCAAAAAAACTACTTTCTTTGGATCAAAAATCCAGAAGGATTGGTTTATAAAGATAATGCTAACAAAGTTAAAAAGCATCTATATAACTGATGCTTTCAAAGTTTCTAGTCAGAAAAATCTTTAATCTATCACCAAGAGCACTGTTTCGGTTTGGGGAAGGCTACTCAAAGAGTCACTTTACCTACCAAGGGGGTCAATGATTTTGAAAAGTTTAAAAATCATGCCCAGATGATTAATACTTCATGTGTAATTATAGCAGACTTCGAGGCAGACAACAAAAAATGCAATGAAGAATATGGAGGACAAATGCGAAAACTTGCCGAGCAAAAAGCCAATAGCTTTTGCTATCTAGTTCATTGGTTCGATACTGGGGACAAATGGGGGCCTTTCCTATACCGAGAAGAAAATGCTATACAAGTATTCGTCCGAAGAATTGATAAGGAGTTGGTCGAAATTAATAAAGTTTTAGTTAGCTATTAAGTATAACCGAATTGTGACAGAAAAAGATAAGAAAAAATTTGCCGAAGCAAATACCTGTTGGATTTGTAAAGATAAATTTAATGAAGAGAATAATAAGGTCTGGGACCACTGTCATATTACAGGTAAGTTTCGTGGGCCTGCCCACAATGCATGTAAT
>CAJVPY010001173.1:0-20688 GCA_910591965.1 Dentiscutata erythropus | reverse complement strand
CGAGATTACAGATTTCTAGATCCAACCGATAATTGACAACCGTAAACCGTAGCACAGGCTATTTTTCAAAATTCGTCATCTGTGGGATTTGAACTCTAGACCTGCTACTTGGAGAGAGTGACGACTAGACCACTACACTAAGTCACCACACCTTTACATAAATATAAATATATATTTATATGTGAGGCTAATATAATATAAAAAATTGAGCACAGAGTTGTTTAACTATCCAATTTGAAAATTTCTTTTTGAAGCCAACTCTTTAGATATAGAATCACTCTGCAGATTCATCTTGTATTTTTTTTTATTTTTTGGTCGCAATTTTATTAAGTTCGAAACATCAATATTTATTTTATTAAAAATTGAAACTTCAACACTTATTTATCACACTGAGAAATATTGAAAGATGGATTTCGAACTGAGGACTGAGAATTATTCAGTTCTCAGTCTTTTACCGTTCGGTTCCAGTCTTTACGAAGACCGATCCATCTCTAATCATATTTTAGTGCAAATTTATAACTGTTAAATAGAATTTTATAGATTGCACATATTTTTTAAAACAAATATATGTTTGATTTGATAATTAAGTATGTAAAATAATAATCTTATATATTTTAAAATGTGATTTATATATTCAAATTGATTAATAATTTAAAACAAAATAAAGTTAAATACATGTATTTAAATAATTATTAATAGTTTAGCTTATCATTATACTTATTGTTGTTTTTCTTTAATCTTTTCTTAATCTTAACTTTGGTTCTAATATAGATGAAAATTCATTAGACAATAATGAGATATCTGATTTATCAAAACAATCTCAATCATCTAATAGTAATTCTCTTTTTACAAAAAAACGAACATCAAATATAAAAAACAAAAATACTTTATTCAAACAAAATTCTAAATATAAATGTAGTATAGTGCATTCATTTGTATGGGACTATTTTAAACTTGATAGTGATTCTACTATTTGTCAAGTATCTGTAGTTAAAAAAAATGAACAGGTTATTTGTGGCAATAAACTTTTATATAAATCATCAACCTCTAATATGCAATATCATCTTTGTGTAGAACATGATATAATTGATAACACTAAAGTTAAAAAACAATCCTCTATTCAACCAATTGAACTATATTTTAAACATCCTTATTCTAAATCAAACCAACAAAAATTACAGCGTGTAGTAGCTGAATGGATTGTTATAGATAATTTGTCATTAAATATTGTTTAAGGTGTTGGGTATAAAAAAATGATGATACAAATTAATCCAGCTTTTATGATTCCAAATAATAAGGCTCTTAAAAAAAATATTTCAATAGGAATGCATTATGGTACCCAACAACTTAAAAAACTTATTATAAAAAATTATAAATCAGCATCAATTACAACTGATATGTGGACTGCTAGAAGTAAATCAGGATATATTGGTATTACTATACATTGGCTAAATACAAATTTTACAATTGTTAATATCTTACTTTGTATAGATAAAATGCTATATCCTTATATGGATTATGTAATTCAAAAATATTTAGAGCAAAAAATCAATGAATTTGAATTACAAAATAAAATTACATATATAGTTTCTAACAATTGATCTAATATGAAAAAGGCAGTTAAATTATATTTAGACCTTCAAAGACTTCCATGTGCTGCTTATACAATGCAGTTGTCAGTTAGTCAAGGCTTAGATCAAATTAAAAGTTATACAAAAAAAATTAAAAAATTAGTTAAGTTTTTTAATTCACCAAAACAAAGAGAATGATTAGATCAAGCTCAACAGAAATTGTATCAATATAAAAAAAAAAACTTTATATCTCAATTTGCAAATGAATCTGATAGTAATTTTGAGTCTGATGATGATAATTCTGTTATTTCAGAACAACTATCAAATATTCAAATATTAAAAAATATAACAGATATAAGAACAAGGTGAAATTCAAAGTATTATTCTTGGTCTAGACTTTTAAAGTTATGTGAATCAATAGAATGGTTATGTAATATTTTGCCAAATGAAGAAACAAAAGATGCTAAAAAAAATACACACAAATTAAAACAACTACTTTTAAATGATTAGAAGTAAAAATTAATACAAGGCTTAGTTGATTTATTAAGTTCATTTGAAGCAGCTATGGAATACTTTAGTGGTACTCAATATATAACACTTTCTATAGTATATTTAGCAATAAAAGCTCTTAAGTTTCATTATGCAAGTTTTGAAGTTTTAAACTCTAATAAAGAAAGTTTTGATGACAAAAACTCAAAATTTGAAGATTTTTCAGATTCTTCTTCTTCTAATAAAGATTCTGAATCTGAAAATGAACAAACAAAATTATAACATAATTTACTAATCATATACTAGAACATGTATAAAAAGCTATTTATAATTCATTATTTGAATATTGGAGAAATCCATTACAAATTGGATTACTAGCAACCTTGCTAGATCCACATGTAAAATATTTACAAATTTTTGATAATAATATGCAAAATGATACTATTTCTAAACTACAATACCAATTTGAAGATTTAGTACAAAACTCTAAAACAAGTACTAATATTAATATTATTGTTCATTCTTCTAAAAATACTTCATCAAATCTACTATTAAGTGATATTTTTGAAAATAACTATACTTCTACTACACATAATGATGATAATAAATTAAACTATTATTTTGATAATTAATATACACCACTTGAATCATTTAATACTAATCCTTTAAAGTAGTGGAATAGTAAACAAAAAAAGTTTCTAAATCTTAATATTTTAGCAAAAAAATATTTATCAATACCTGCAATGAGTATATCTAGTGAAAGGTTATTCTTTAATACTGGTAATACTATTTCATCAAAATTATTATTTTTAAAATTAAATAGCAATTATATTGAAATGTTTCTTTTTATATAATTTGATTATTTTATTTTAATATGATAAATTAGATTTTAACATTTATTTTTGGCATAATTTTTTTATTAAATAGACTTACAATAACTTATATTTAGTAATTAATGCACCTTTATAAGCTTTATTTTACTATTGAATACATACTTTATTGATATTTTTAATAAAGTTTTACTTTAAGCAAAACCTGAATTAGCATTATTAAATAAATCGATTAATTTGCATTTAAGATTAAGTTAAATAGCTTAGACATATGAGCTAATTTATGGAATTGCTAATAACTTTTGATATACTACTTTATTTTAAATAATTTTACTACCAAAATGTTCAGCTCAATGAGACAATTCTAATGAATCCAAAATTATTAAAATCTAATTACAGAATCCCAAGATAATTAAAGTTTTGTATAAATTTACTATTAACTTTTAGAGTTACTATAAATACACTTAATATTAAATAACTTTTGATATATTGGTCTATTTTGGATAATTTAACTACCAAAATGTTTGTCTCAAAGAGACAATTCTAACAAGCTCAAAATCATTAAAACCCAATCACAGAATCCCGAAATAGTTAGGAATTTGTATCATTAACCAATCATATTAAAGATTGGTTTTTATATATAAAACCAATCTTTAATATGATTGGCTAATAATACAAATTCCTAACTATCTCTGGATCCTGTGATTAGATTTTAATAATTTTGAGCTTGTTAGAATTGTCTCCTTGAGATAAACATTTTGGTAGTTAAATTATCCAAAATGAACCAATATATCAAAAGTTATATAATATTAAGTGTATCATATCAGCGAATTTATGAAATTTGGTCTTTTTTTAAGACCTCAAATTTTATATAATTTTACAAGTTAAACTATCTTATCTCTAAGATCCATTGGGTTAATGCTTATCTATTGAGTTTATTTATATGATTAGTTGTATGTTGATCATCTAACCATCATCTGACCAATCAATTTTTGTAAACAAATGTATTTTGGTGACCATTTTTAGAGTCCAATTTCAATTCCATAAATCTGCTGATATGTTTATAGTAACTCTAAAAGTTAATAGTAAATTTATACAAAACTTTAATTATCTTAAGATCCTGTAATTGGATTTTAATGATTTTAGATTTATTAGAATCGTCTCATCAAGCTGAATATTTTAGCAATAAAATTATTTAAAATGAGGTAGTATATCAAAAGTTATTAGCAATTCCATAAATCAGCCCATATGATTTTAACTATCTAATTAACCAGTTAAAAAAAACTTTAACTAATTATTAATTGGTTAAGGTTTTTTTAGTCAGTTCCAATCTCTATGATGACTACCCAACTAAATTTGATAAAATTTTTTTATATTAATTCTACAGATTAGTAGAATTCAAATAAAAATTTTTCATCAAATTTAGTTAGGTGATTGCTAAAATAACCTCAGAAAAAATTTAAAATATCTCAAAAGTTGTGCAAATTGTTTCTAAATTTGAGCGAAGATATCTTGATAATCTTCTGACAAATCTTTATGAATTTTTTTTTATTTGAATTCTACAAATAAATAGAATTTGAATAAAACAAATTTGGTCAGGTGGTCGCTAAAATAACTTCACTCAAAGTTGGACAAATTCCAAACCGTTTTTCAAAATAGAAGTTGTACTGAATTATTTTTAAAAATTTAAGTGAAGATATTTCAACAACCACTTAACCAAATTTGATAAAACATTTTTATTTGAATTCTACAGATTCACAGAATTCAATTTAAAAAAATTCCATAGAATTTAATCAGGTGGTTACCAATATATCTTAACTCTAAGTTGAAAAAATTTAAAATAATTAAGCTATGCTGAATTATTTTTAAATCTTTGAGCAGAGATATCTCAATAAGCAGCTGATCAAATTAAGTGAATTTTTTTTTATTTATATTCTATAAATCTGTAGAATTCGAATAAAAAAAATTTTATCAAATTTGGTTAGGCCACGCAAAGTTGATTTTTCATTTTGCATTATATGGATTTCAAAATTAAAGACAGACAAACAGATTTTTTTTTTTTTTTTTTGTATTTATTTTTTTTTAATCTAATTTACTGCAAATAGAATAATAATCATATTTTAGATTATATTTTTATAACAAGGAATCAAAAAATTAGGCCGGCAGTCATATTTTTCCAGTTAGTCCTATCAGACAATTTCGGGAAATTAAGATCTCTATCAGGTAATACTAGATAAAAATAGCAAAAAAAATAAATATTAAAATTGAACAATTGGCATAATTAGGATCTAAAAAAAAAAAAATAGAATAGCAGATAATGCAAACCGAAAAATCAACTTTGCATAGCCTTAGGTAGTTGCCAAGATATCTTTGTAAAAATAATTCAGTGCAGCTTTTATTTTGATATTAATCTAGCTGCCACAACAAATTTGAACCACATTATACTAATTTTTTGGCCAGAATTAACTTTTTAATTTTTTTATTACAAAAATAGAAATTTCTAAAAAATAAGCCTATATTATAACAAAATTGGCTCAAAAACAATTTTCACTTAATAGGCGGCTATGATTTCTTTAGTAAAATTATGGGTAATTCCGGCCTAATCTTTTGATCATCACTCTTAGCCAATCAAAATCAAAAATTTGCTGGTCTAAATTGTTGCAGCAACTATGGTTAATTATTTTAATAAACATTTTGAATTTTTTCTAGTTTTGAGTAAAAAGATATATCGGTAACCACTTATCTAAATTCAATAGAAATTTTTTTATTTAAATTCTATAAATCAGTAAAATTCAAATAAAAAAAAGCATCAAATTTGGTCAGATAGTCATTGAAATATCTTCACCTAAAGTTTAAAAATAATTTAGTACAACTTCTATTTTAAGATATTTTGAAATTTGTCCAACTTTAAGCAAAGCTATCTCAGTGACCACCTGTTTAAATTCAATAAAAATTTTTTTATTTGAATTTTACTTATTTCTAAAATTCAATAAATAAAAAAAATTATAAAGTTTGTCAGGCAGTTATCAAGATATTTTTGCTTGAATTTTAATAATGATTTGCATAACTTTTGAATTTTTTCAACTTTGAGCAAAGATATCTCAATGACTGTATGACTAAATTTGATAAAAAGTTTTTTATTTGAATTCAGCAGATTTGTAGAATTCAAATAAAAATCTTCATTGAATTTAATTAGATAGTTGTTAAGATATCTTTGCTCAAAGTTTTAAAATTTATTAGATTTCAAAGTCAGATCAGAAATGATCTGTAGTCCAGATTTAAAAAATCTGTACTGCACGATGAGGTGTTCAATATACTATATAAGTCAAATATATATATAGTCTTATATGAAAATTACTATTGGATTTTTTTTGATGATCACCGATTTGATTTATAATATATAAGTTTTATCAATATTTAAAAAGTCTATTCATACATATTTATACATTTTATTACTTGGCAAAGATTCTAACATTTAAATTTACATAATTCTAGAAATATTTTAGTCACTTCTTTCTTCTCATATATTTCTACACTATTTTGTACTATTTTCTTCGATAATTTTTCACGTTTTATACAAATTTTTGTAAGTTCTGAGCCAATATTTTCTCTATTAATATTTCTAGATGAAAGTTGTAATTTTGATTGCTTCAGGTCTTGTGTCATATTTAGGTGAATCTTCAAATCTAATTTATTAAAAAGTCTCTCTACTTGTTGTTAGTAGATTATAATATAGTAAATTTGTTCTTTAACGAATTTATATAATAATGGATATTTATAAATTTTAGAGTTCAAATTGGAACAAAATTTCTCAAACTCATTTCTAAATTCTAAAGAGCTTAATAATTCTTTCTGAAGTCCGAAAGTATTATTAGTTGATTCAAAATTATCATGTAATTGTTGTGCTAAATTTATTTCATCTTCTGTTAATTCCAGAAGCCACTGCTAAAAAACAACATAGTAGAATGCCCATGCAAATTCATGGCTAGAATTTCTACCTAAGCTGCAAATTGATAAGGGTAAATGTACCCATGGAGATATCCATTTTAAAAAACTATCATATGCCTTGTTCATTCCTCATTCTAAACTATCAAAGAGCTCACTAAAGTCTTCATTATTTAGTGATTCAAGTGCTATAAGCAGTTCTTGCCCAAAGAATGTGTCAAAATTTTCTTTAAGTTCATTTAGAAACTTTATTCACTTATTCACTTTATTAGACATTTCGTGAGTACGTTGACTAGATGGAAGTTGGACAAATAGTTTTTTACTTGAATACGAGATATAGGATCCTTTTCAACTATAAACTGCATTAATAGTTTATATAAGTATTCACTGAATATAACCAAACACTAAACTTGAATATTCAGTTTTTTATTTAAGAGCCAATCCTAAAATAAATGCCTAGAAATAGAGTATAAAAAAATTTATTAGCAAATTTATTTTAAAATAAAAAATAATATTTACTCATTTTCTGAATATTTAATTACCAATCCAAAAGGTATGTAGTGGGTGTATCCTGATTATTTTTAAGTTCTTCAATAAACCAATTTGAAAATTCTATATGTGCCTTACGTTGGTCTAAATATTGCTTTGCAACAAGTAATTCATATCCCCAATGACCCTGAATTGGCAATTGGTATTAAAAAAATAAAATTCTAATAGCCTATTGTATAATTTTTGAATCTAATCGGATTTCATATTTAAAGAGCTTCCTTTATTACTTGAGTTATACCTATTATGAAGATACCAAGTCAAGTATAGAAGGTTATATGATTGTGGTGTTCATGAAAATCCAACTGAAGAAGATAACTTGCTGAATGCTTCTTCAAAATTTGAAAAAACAATATACATAATATGCATTCTGCAACCAATTCTGACCATATCTATATTTGCCTTCTTATTAAATTGGGCAATTGTATCTTTTTTATTACCTAGCATATAGGCTGTATTGTCAGTTACCCATGTTTGACATTTCTTGGATCAAGTCCTTGATTCATAATTGTTTTAAAAGTGGTATCAGCTACTGATTTTCTAGTACAATTATTTAAATTTTCAAGATTGATTACAAAAACTAATGGCATATTCTTCTTTTAATCCCAGAATATAATATATACTACAAAATACTTATTTTCTCCAAGGGTTAATTCATCCACAAGAATCCTATATTGTGAGCATTTTGTAGCTTCATATATTTCAGCTTCAGTTTCAATTTGTGAAACTTCTTTATGCCAAGTACTAAGGGTTGTTACGAATAACCATCTTTGTGGAGGCTTTCCGATTAAGAATTCATAAACCAGTTGCAGTAATTCAACTATCGCAGTTAATAAGATTTGTCCAATTTGCAAAATTTTGGTTGAAAGCCAAACCAAATTAGAAAAGTATTCTTTATTATTTGTTTTAAATAACATGCTAATTTGGCGCTTGAATTCATCAGAGAATAACTGTTAATTTTTATATTAATGTTCGGATAGTAGAAATTCAGTTTTTAACTTTGGTTTGAAGATGTTGATTTGAACTGCCTGGTAAAGTGTAAATTATTTTAATTTATTGTTTTATATTTATTATATAAATTATATAATCTAACAAAATTTTTATCAAACTTATATAAATGATGGGTATTTATGACAAAGCCTTATTTATAGACTGGGTTTTGTGTATTAGATATTGATTATTTCATGTTAGTCTTCTATTTGATATTTTTAATTCAGTATTCTTAACTTTTAAGTTTTCAATTTTATTACAATTTTGACGATTTGTAATAAAGTTAATTGCTTTTTTTTACAGATATGGCGAAATAATTTTATCCTTTGAATTTTGCATTGAAGTAAAAAGATTTAATGCATTTGATTTTTGTGATTTAGGCATTTTATGAATTGATTGAAATATTTCTTCCTCTTTTTTATAATTTACAATATTAGTAAGAATTTTATATGTCTGTATAAGAGATTTAGAATCAATTTGAGGTATGATTTTATAAATTTGTTGAATTTTATCTCATTGAAATCGCATGTATACCAAATGGCATTTTTGATTTAATAATTTTGGTATATTTAATAACAAAAAAAAATAGATAGATTTATCAATATTATGATTTCATAATTCTCAAATTTTGCTTTTATATATAAAAAAAAAATCTGATTCAAAAATAATATATATAGTTGTAGACGGTTAGTAAAATACAATAATTTTTTAATATTTTTTTTTTTTTCCTTTGATAACCACGTACTAAAATTTTATTAAATATTTACTACTTAATACAAAACTAAGCTATTTAATAATCTAATTAGACTAAAACCCGGCTGTCTTTTAAGATGCCCAAGTTTGGTTATCGCACTGATGTTGGCTACCATATCCCATATACAGTGCAACGTATTTAAAAATATGATCTAGCCTGGGCTCAGCTCCTATCAAATATTTACAATCTTTTAGTCCACCAACTTGGTGGATTAGAACTTAAAATTCTTTGTCTTACTGCTACCTCTGACAAATGTTTTACCTCCGACTCTGTCAACTAATCCACCCCTACAACTTTTACTCACTTATTTGTTCTAGGTTGGTCCTCACCACTACTACTCTGACTAGGTATGACATTCTCCTTTCTGTGAGATCTTTTTCTTTCTTCATTTTTCTTTGGTCATTTTTCTTCGACTCCAATATTATTTTCTTTCTCCCATGTGACAAATTTTCAATATCTATCACTCCATACCAATCTATAAAAGCACTTTTGTATGCCAAAACTAGCTGCTTTTAGGGTTTCTAGTGCTACAGCTTCGTTTTCTAGAATATTACTTAACCAAGAAAGTGTGCTGCATCTAAAAAGACCTTTCGATAGAAGACTCCACACCTTGACTCTCTCAACTAAAGTTGAACTGAGAACAGCTCTCCACAAGTCTTGTACTGTTAAAGCTACTCTATAAATCTTGTCCATCAATGCCCAAGCTAAACTAATACTGAACTTTTCTATTTCTCACCATGTCTCGGCAAGTGCCTGACACTGCATCAGGTGATCTGCATTTTCCTCTTTATCATCTTCACAAAAGACACAGATAGGATCCAGATAAACTGAGAGTTTTCTCTTGTATAGAACACTTTTCGTTGAGAGTGTTTGTGACAAATTTTTAACATATCCAACTAATCTAAGACTCTTTTCGGTTGAGTCGTATCTCATGCCTCTGAGCTCTTTGAATCTCTCCCAACAGTTACCCCAAATCAAGTCTTCTGCTTTTTTATTCTTGCTATGTAGGTGAGTCTTTTTTTGTATATACCAGGTGCTTTCAATTTTTATACCGATTATCTGAAGTATAAAAGATCTTATTGGAGAGTTTACTTGTTCACCCTGCCATCTTACACCAAATGCCTATCTAGACCCAAACAAATCACAAATTGACCAATCTTCATCTAATGCAGCACCTTCTTTCGCTAGCTTGTCCACAACCTCGTTCCACTTAATACCACTATGTGCTTTAACCTTCTTCAAGTTTATTTTAAGCTCTTTAAACTAAATTGTCTTTACTATCTTATCCACAATTAAGTAATTTTTTAATTTACTTGATATTCTGAAGCTTCTATTTTCTAATGCTTTCTGGATACTATATATTGCAACTATACTATCTGTATTAATCTCGACTGTACTTTCAGAACATGTAGTTAATAGTACATACCAGATCGCCATCAGTTCTGGTCTTGATAACGAAGACCATTTTCTACCCTTACACTACCTCTGGTTACTTCTGTTTCAGGTTGTTCTACATGCATTTGTATCCATCCCGCTCCCACTAGATCGATATTCACTGATTTGTTATTTGATCGTACCCAAGATTTGTCCGTAAAGAATATTGGGTTTTTGTTTCTTTCTTGTAAGTTGTGATTTATATTCTCAATTAACAACTTTTTGACTTTTGGCTTAAAGTGCTGGTTTTTAATAAAAGTGATGTCTACATGTTCAACTAGCTGCAATTCTACAAACTTTTCTTCTTCACCTTGCACAAAAATTGTGGGTGTAAAAAACCAAGATGCAGGAATCAGCATGGACCATTTATTCTCTTTTTTAACTATACTCTTTACTAGGCGAAGGCTTTGTGTACTAGACTTCTTGCCTATACATTGGTCTGTTTTGTCTGCTATATTTATTCTACATCTAGTACATTATTGTAGTGGCCCGGTGTTATGACCAGGCTCTGTTAGCCAATGTTCAAAGTATATGTTATCATCTTTAGTATCTACAACATGACCGACTATTGGAACCATTGAACTTTGGTCTCTTAATACTATCTAGGGCTTGCATCTTTTGTCTGTTTTTGATTTTTCACCCTGCACTGGGAGATATATTGGGTTTCCATGGCAAAGCTTGTATTTGTTTTTTAGTGTTCTTTCTTCTGCTAAAACCAGAACCTTCTTTTCTACTTCACTAAACCAGCGAGCTTTCTTTTCTGCTATACATTTACCCTTTATAGCTCTGAGTTGCTGCCAAGTTGGAAGTGTGTTGTCTTTGTAATCGATTAATTGCCCTAAATAGAAAACCTCTAATTTGATGTGGGATTTCTCGCTCCTTTCAAATACTTTAGGTGCTATTAGATCACTTATCATAGGGCCTGTTCCCTTTAATTGCCACTCTTGTTCATCTGTACCAAGAAATAGATCAAATTGTTTGCATCTTTCGATTGTATCACAGGCAATATTGCTTCTCCATCTAGTTTTGCTCGTCTCGGCTACCGAACACTTCCAGAAATCTTGGCTTATTCCTTTACAGAAAATACTTTGTCTAACTCTAAGCCTTATAATTCTACCTATTGCTTCTATATTATTTAGGCTCTTTAGTAACACAACTGCTTGTCTTGCTATGAGTGTACTAGTGAGTGACTGAAACCCAAGCATACTGTTATGCAAAATAATATTGTTTGAACACATTTTAGCTATGCCCAACTTTCTTTTAAACAAACATAGCATCGGTTGATGGATCACTGCTACTTCTCTTTCTGCTAATAGAACGACCTGCAAGATATACTCTAATTTAGGTAACAATACTTGATTATTTATGTAAACTAGTTGGCTTGCTGTAATCTTCTTTTTCCCTATTAGGTGCAAGAAAAGACCTACTATATTTTTGGCTCTATTTTTAATACTAGCTACTTCTGTTAAGGTGTGAAGCATAACACCTAAATACTTCACATCACAAAGTCTTCTTTCTGTCATAATTTTGGTACCACAAAACTCTATAAATCTTTCCTGTTTAACCAACACTGAGCTAACTACTACTAACTTGGATTTGCTTCCATTTATCTTAATATCATTTAACCTAAAAAATTGTTTGGCCAAAGCTACTATATGTTCTAGTTGTTGCTTCGAATTTGCTATTCAGGCTGTGTTATCGGCATAGGCAAGTGCCGCTTGTCTGATTTCTTCTGTATGATCCAACTCCATCAATGATTTCATTTCATCATATGGTTTAAGAGTGTATTCTAGATCTTTGTCTTTCTGTATCTTGTTAAGCAATGGATCATAAAAAATTCTCCAAACCAAGGGAGAGATAACCTCCCCTTGGTCTATGCCGTCTTCAGCAGTAATCTCCTCAGTGAGGCCATAATTTGTAATTATTCTAAGCCTTCTGGTTCTAAAAAGATTTAGAATAAACCTACATATAATCTCTGGGATTTTAATTCTCTTGAGAGCTTTTTGCAATATTTCTAGATTTACTGAATTGTATGCCTTTTTCATGTTCTGAAAAAGGATCCATAACTTCTTATTTCGCTCTTTAGCCTCTTTAATAAACACATTTAGGATTTGGATTGGTTCTTCAGTTGAGTTGCCAGGTAAATCTGCAAAGTTTGGACCTTGTAATATTGCCCTTTCACTTATGATTCTACTAAAACACCTTGTTAACACCTTGGTTGTGCATTTGCGAAAGGTTTTAAGCAGAGCTATTGGGTGTATCTTGTTTAGATCATACTCCCAGTCTATTCTCTTTGGTATCGAGTACACCTGTGCTACTTTCCACTTATCTGGTACTGCTCTACTGCATATACACAGGTTTGCAAAGTTTTTAAAAATAACTTGTGTTCTGTTGTCTGCTTGCTTAATAAATGAGTATGTAATTGTTGAAATTCCGGGGGCTAAGTTCGATTTACTATCTCTCAATACCGCTTCCTATTCTTCTAATTCGATTGGCTCGAGTAATGGGTTGTACCAACTCTCTTGTACCCATGCCATAGGACTGTATTCTTGATGCCAATCACTATTTAGCAAGGCCATGTTTGTGTTTCTTTTGCGAAATTGATTTTGAAAGTGCTCTTTGGTAATCCTAAGTACCTCTTTAGGGTTTGTTTCAAGCCGGGCACTCTCTGCCTCTTCGGTATATACTCTGTCTATTATCACTTAGAAGTTGATTTTTCTAGCAAGCTTGTTAACATTCATTTTTGTTCTTTAATGATCATTTGTACTCTAATTTCTTTCTTGATTCGCAAATTCTCCTCAGAAACCACCTTGCCTTCAAAAGTTTTCCACCATACCTTTGCTTCTTCTACCAGCTTTTGATATTGCAGTCTGAAACCAATGTAATCTCACTACCTGTTAACTTATTTATTTTTTCCAGACTTCTATTCCATTGCATTAACAAGCTGCTATTAGGTATATTTTCAGCTCATTTAATATCTCTTATGACTTTCCCCAAATTACGTGCCACTGTCAACTACAAATTTTTCTTCTTTTTTCTTCTAATAGCTTTTTTTGAAGGTCTAATCTTCTTGTTTGAGATGTTTTGCTTTGCTGATTTAATAATGGCCCCTTCAATTGTTTTCTATATTTGATTGACTCTATCCAATATATCTGGTGAGAGGCCATACCTATATCTATATAATGTTCTTTTAGAAAAGATAGAACTTTGCTATCTATGAGCTTCCACAACATTGCTCTATAGTTTTGCCAATCCTCTTCTTTTGTCTAATCAAGTAATGCACTGTTGAGTATGCATTATTTGACACATTCTCCTCTAGGCTTTTGTGTGACTTTATTTTGATATTAACAAAAGCTGCCTTATGGTCGCTACCCATAATTGTTTGCATCTCAATGATATTTGCCACCTCTATGTAATGCGCTAAACAATCTGATACCCAGATCTGATCTATTCTTGTTGCTGTTGTAGAATTACTCCATGTAAATATTTTACTTTCTGGGTTGCAAAATCTGAATGAGTCCTTGTACTCTCTCGAAATTAGCCACCGATGCAAGAGTAGACTTTTTTGTGTTGATGATGTTTTTGCCCGGTCTAACTGTGAATCTACTATGTGATTGAAGTCACCCATTAAGATTACAGAGTTCGTTTTTTCATAAAATGCAATCTTGTAACATATCTTAGCCTCAATTTCTTTTATCACCTCGCCATCGCTTGGTGGGAGGTACGTTACCATGACTAAGAGTATGATGTTATTTGGTAAGTAAAAGTTTACAACTAATAAAAACTCGTTTATCTTTTCTATTTTCCCTATATATTTCTCTAATCTATTGCTAACAAGTAAACCTACACCTGAACCCTTAAGCTTATTCACATCTGCATAAGCCCAAATTCCTCGATATTCATCTCTATCTTTCATCAAAAAATTTCCTATACGCTCCTGTATATTCATCTCTGTCAACCCAATTAAATCGAATCCTTCTTATACAGCCTATACTGAAACCAAATCTAACCGATAACTACGTAACTTTAACCTATTAATGTTATGTACCGCTATTTTTAAAACCCTACTATTTTCTTCATCTATATTTTCTCTCATCATTATATAGATCCGGGAGCACTTACCTCCTTTCTCCTGTACCCCTTTTTCTACAAAGATGCCTGTAGCAACTTTTAGAAGTGATTCTGAGCCCCTAGGCTACTCTGCCTAAGCTCTATCGCATTAAGTCTTTGAAGAATTTGCTTGAAAATCGTGTTTTGGATGTTTTCTTTTTGCTCTAGCCTGTGTACCCCTGACTCGAATGTGTTTCTGTTGTTGCTACTTTTCTTGTCGTAAGGTTTTCCTCATAATGACCTGGGTTTTCTTGAAGTTGCCAAGAACATTTTTATTACTTCTATTGCTTTCAAATAGCGGCATATTTCTTCTGCTCAGGCAAGGTACAAAAGCTATATCTCTAGACGCATCTACCTTGTTAGCTTTTATCTTCTTTCTTTTATCTGCCAAAACCTCTATCTCGTTACTTTCTCTTTTGCGATTATGGTTTTCTGTATTGTTATTATATTTGATCTGTGTTCTTTTGCCTTTGTTACTTATATGTAGACCATGTTTGCTTTGCTTTGGTTGAAACACTTCTTCTTCATCTACCTTGTACTGAGAGCTTGTAGGCAATTTCCACTCCAGTTTGGTGCTATAATAGTAGAGAACTGATTTTTGCGCTTGTAACAAGTCCTCTTTAGTTTTAAAATACACATGTGCCCTTCTGCACTGGTTACCATTTTGATTGTTCAATATGTGCACAGCCTGCACCTTGAATCTTTTTAACTGCCTGAGAAGTAAGCTGTCGAAAGCAGATGTTGGTACATTGTATATTGTGCTTTTGAATCTGTTCTGATCTTCTAATTCTTTAATATTAAATTTCTCAGGTGTTGTTCGGTAAGTTTTACCCTGATCTAAATGTATTAACTAGTTTTTTTTCAAAGAGTTTTCTCTCTTCTCTATACTCGATGCGATCTTGATAAAAGCTGCTTTGGTAGTAAAGTTGTGTTGCCATGCCAGTATTGTTACTACTCCAAAGTATTTAACAAATTTCTTAATTTTCTCTCCACTCATATCCCTTGGAAGGTCCCACAGGGTAAAAAAGTAAAGCAATTCATGTATATATTTTTTGGATATATAATCATCTCTCAGGGCCCATACTGAGTTATAAATATTCTCTTGTTTCTTGAGTCTTTTCTGATTATTTTCTGACTTTGTGGACTCTGATTTACTCTTGGTTAAAATCTCTTCAAGGCTATAGTCTAATGTACCAACCTCGTTCTGAATAAGTGCCTCTACTCTTGTCCTTTGATCAAGCTCTACTGAGGCACTACTATTTTCCTGTTCTAATAAGCTTCTTTTATGAGGAATACTATTGATATTGCAAGTTGTGTTGTTACTATAATCTTTGAATATAGACATGAGTTTTGTATAATTAATTTTTATGTCTGTGGAACTAAACTCAAGTTTATTGTCCTTTTTCTGAGCTAATTCTATACTATTATTTTGCCCTAGTAGGACTTTCTCCTCATCAGATAAAGTGTCTTGTTTAAACTCCTTGCTTAGGGCCCATTTGTATCTTTCGACAACCTCATATAAAATTGCTATGAAATATACATCTTTAGTACCTAAAAACTCAGCAATGTGATTGTCCTCTTTAACTAAAGTTGAGTTTTGCTCTTTGTATAATGCTAGCTTCTTCTCTTCAGATTGGTTAAAGAAGTTTCTATACTTCCAGAGTGCTGGCATTTCTTTTGACAATAATTTTTTAATTATATTAGTAGATACATTTAATTATATATATAATTAGCATTTAAACTGGCCATAACAATTGATAACTAAGTTATTACAATTGGTAAATATGAATTCGACATCTACTAATACAGTCTTTGTTCATCTATTTAACTAATATAGTTTTGGGCAATTGTCTTTCATTTTGGGTTTTATTGCATCAATTCTTTAGATAACATCTAATTTAACTATTATGGTTTTAGGTAATTGATTTTTGTTTAAGTTTTTATGAATCAAATTTTTGTATTAACTATTACGGTTTTGGGTAATGGTCTTTTGTTTGAGTTTTTATGCATCAATTCAACTAATATAGTTTTGAGGTGATTGTCTTTTGTTTTGAGCTTTTGTGTATCAATTCCATCCAATTCAACCATTACAGTTTTAGATAATTGATCTTTGTATGAATCAAATTTTTGCATTAACTATTATAGTTTTGGATAATAGCCTTTTGTTTAAGTTTTTATGCATCAATTTAACTAATACGGTTTTGGGGCGATTGTGTTTTGTTTTAAGCTTTTGTGTATTAATTCTGTTCAATTCAACCATTACGATTCGATAATACTGTTTAAAAATTGAAAATGTGTAACTTTCTTTGAATTTTAATAAAAAAATTTATAAAAGGACACAAATGTGTGCAAAATTTTTATAATAATACAACTAATTTCTTTGATAATTTATATCTCTTATCAAATGCCACCAAGACATTATTGTACCCGTAATTATTCGAATGAACATATATTATATCTCCAAAAGAAAAAAAGAAAAAAAGAAATAGATATGCTAAAATGGTATAGAAGAGCAGTCAATAAGCTAGCCAATGTACCTAAACAGAGAGTGATCAAAAACCTGAATTGATCCAGACAAATGAGAATCAAAACCTTGAATCAGTTCAGACCAACAATTAGAAAGAGCGGTGTAGTGAATGCTTGGATAATAATATAAATAATTAGGATTTGGAATTATTGTTATTAATTAATATTAATGTTAAATTACAGTATCGACATTGAATATTTAGATTTTGCTTTTATGCAATCCTAAAATGAACAGGATTTTCTTAACAGAATTGATTTCTAAAATATGTAAAAAAATATAACATTAATAAAAGAAGTAATTTTCATTTATATATGTAATACAAATCATTTGATCATATGTAAATTCTTGAAATATTTCGATCACTTGTACGTAACTTAACCCTTAATTAATTGCATCATTTGTACGTATCAATCAAATTGTCTCACATGTACAAGCCACCATAATTAATATTAAAGTCAAGTACTATAAAGCTATTAGAGCTAGGCGACTTGGTAAGTGAAGGCTTTAATTTTTAAAGATAACTGCATATTTCCCAACATTGTTTCCTCTACAGCCAATACCCGGCATCACATAGGGTTAGAGGTAGCATTTAATTAGTTGTGGGTATATATTGTTAGCAAATTGTCACCTGCGTGATGTCGAGATGTCTACAAATTCGTGTAACTAATTTTGAAAGATTTAAAATTAAATAAATTTTTAATTGAAATTTTTTTAAAAAAAGCGCTCTATTAGTCTAAAATATAGAGTCTGCAAAGCAATTGAGCAAAATTTTTAAAGAAGTTATTATATAAATTATTGAGGAGATACCAATTGAAAATTATAAAATCACTATAAAAAATTACTAAATTTAAATCGTATCTCCTCAATAATTTACATATTAATTTCTTTAAAAATTTTACTCAATTGTTCTGCAGAACCTATATTTTAGATTAATAGATCGCTTTTTTAAAAAATGATAAATATATAATAAATTCGATAAAAATTTGTCAAATTTTGAGTTTTTTAATATAAATCATTGTCTTCGTTATACAAAAAAAACACACTAGTTATTTTTACTATGAGACTATACATATGTTTGATCTACATAGTACATTGGACACCCCAACTGCACGAGCACAGATTATAATTTTGCAGTGAATATGGGTATTTCATAGATTAATAGTAAACTATGTGACCTTCGGCTATGTGATTTTACTATTAATCCACCTATTATATCTAATTATTGTAATTTCCAGTTTTATTTATAAAAAAATAAAAAACAATAAATATATGATAGCATTGTAGTAATCTAAATGCATAGATTTAAATAAAATTTTTATTATATTTTAATTATTTCATAATTATAGTTCTAATTAGAAAAAAATCATTCTTTTCTTTCGATAGATTTAAATATTTTATTAATTTTATCTATCGAATCTTTTAATCCTTCATTTTGATTCTTTAGTGCTTCATTTATATGGTTTTTTATTTTATCCATTTGAATTTTTAGTGTTTCATCTACTTGAGCTTTTAGTATTTCATCTATTTGAGTTTTCATTGTCTCATTTATTCAAATTTTCAGTGCTTCATCTATTTGATTTATTAGCTCTTTACTAGTGTCCTCAAACTGTGTAATTTCCAGGATTGCAGAAGATAAATGTGGTGGATATTCTTCTTCATTTTCAGAGCTCTTTATTTTCTTGATATATTTTTTAAGGTCATTAACTGATACTTCATAAAATCTGTAAGTTTAATTATTATTATTCATTATATTATATAAGCAAAATAAAACATTTACAATATAAATAAGAAAAATAAAGTAATTACAAGATTTCTGGAAACCAGTTTTTTTTTCTTCTTTGATGTGGTAACATCCAAAAAAGTTCGATTTCAGACAATATCTAATAATAAAAAATTAATAAATTATAAATAATAATTATAATTATATTAATAAAAAATTTTACCTCTCCTTTCAGGTGTAAAAAGGATTCTTCATTATTTGTTTGTTCAATAGCAATTGAAAGTAACCCAATAAATAAGTTTAGTAAATAAATTGTTGTGAAAAATGAGAATAGAGCTAATAAAATCGATAAAGTCCAATTATTCGTTAAGGCCATGAAGAAACTGCCTAAGCAAAAAAAGTAGATTAGTTTTTTTTATTTGAAAAATACACAATTTACAATATCATTACATATTTTCAATACCTGTTAGCATAAAATATACAGCTAAAATAGAAGAACTAAATAATGAAAACATATTTGTATTGTCATCTGGAGTTTCAATAAGCGACGACCCTTCAACAGTACCATTAGAAGAAATAAATTTATAAGTCGAAACTAAATTTCAGGAATTGTTAGAATTATCGGTATAACTTGGTTGATCATAAGAATATTTTGTAGTAGGTCTTATAAAAGATGTAAAGAATGGCCAAAGGCTAAAATTATAAAACCTAAAACAATGAGAAAGGAAAATATATACTGTGCTACCCCAATCATAATTGCAAAATAAGTTCCAAAATATCCTAAGACACAAAAATAGAATAAAAATTTAATTTCAAGTAAAAAGACAGCAATAGAAATAATCCAGATTGATGGGGCTTCATAACATAGACATACTAATGAAGTTATTGTTGGTGCTAATATTGCAGCAAGATCTATAAAATTGAATTATTTTTAAAAAACAAGTTATTACATTAATTGCTATAATAAAATTGAATTACTTTCAAATTTATAATTTTTTTTAGAAGTTCTGTGAGTTCCATGACTACAATATATAGTAGGTAGTCATTTAATTCGATATATTTTGCAGAATTCATCTAATAAATACATTTTATGACATCTATTCGATCTATTCTGGTTCTTGCAACACAAAATAATTAAATTATTCATTTAATTGACTTGATCTCCAACTTCAGGACACACAAAGTTATACTAATAAAGAAGCTTTAAAAACAAATATATCAATAATAAAAATATTAAAAAAGCATTCATGAAATGATTTTTTCAAAATATGACGAATTTAAATGATTACCTACATTGTAAGTATGGGACTCGTAGGACTTAAAAAATCATAAAGTGATCAAATCCAACTAAACAGAAAATAACAGTAAATAGGACATATATATACCAAAACCAATTCCAAGGACTAGAAATATAATGCATTGGCCTGTGAAAAAATTGACAAACTTCAAAAATAAGATGAATAAATCCAAAAAGAATAGTTGCCATCAAAAGTATCATCTGATTATTCCAAAAAATATTATTCACTGGAATTGTTGAAACTATTAAAAATAGAGTTTGGACCCGGATATCCGGATACCCGTTTTTCTGTATCCGTTTCATAAAAGCTGTATCCGGATAAACCACCAGGTTTAATCTGCAGATATCCGGATAAATCCTACGGATAACCAGATAACCCTTACGGATAACCGATAATTCTACGGATATCCGGATAAACCGGATAACTTATGGATATCACAATGACATACTGTATTTAAAATATATGCGCATTGAA
>CAJVPY010001172.1:0-20690 GCA_910591965.1 Dentiscutata erythropus | reverse complement strand
GCCTAATAAAGTTAAAGCATGACTGCTGAATTTATAAAAAAAAAAAAAGAGTATATGCTCTAAAAGTATAGACCAAGGGGAGGATGACTATGAGGTATCTAAAGCCTGAGCCAACCAACCCTTTTGAGTTGCTAGCTGGAAGTAAAGAAGGGACCGATAAAGAATCCAGATAAGAAGATAGTCCAAATGTAGGTATCAAAGTTGTTGTAAACCAAATAAGAGCAAGGAGTATATAATAGACATTTAGTTAGGAAGGTTAGTACTTGAAAAATATCTGTAGAACAGCAGTATCCCAAAAGGTAGTGTAAGATATGAATACAGAATGGCAGGTTAATATATACTAATTAGAAAGAAGTTATAAAAACATGTAGATGAATATATATATAAGATATATACTGCTCTGTTAGGTTTATCTCGAGGATAGATTAGCTATATATGATTAGTTAGTTTTAAGATAGGAATTGATAAATCCAAATTGTAGTTAGTAAGTTTTAAAGTAGAGTACGAAATTTACATGAAGTAAATACCAAAATTTACTTACATATAGTGAGAAATATTCTGAGTTAGAGGGGCAATGGCGAGTAGTTGTAACCAGATAGTTTAAATAGGTACTTCCTTAGTTGAGGTGCAGATATAGCAAATAGTGTAGAACCTTTGGATGAACTACTTAAATTAGGCACCAAAAGTATATGTGTGGCTTGATATACTATTATTGTAATTATATTATAAGACCACTGTCCAGTCTTCTAATAAAAAATCTCCAGGCCAAAAAGGTCATCTTAATACCAAAAAAAAATTCCAAATCAATAAGTTACTAAATCTGAATCAACTAGTAATCAACTTTGGCCAAACTCAAATTCAGTTATCTGAAATTTTTTTAGTTGTTTCAAAATTTATAAGAATAGCTGTAATAACTAGGTAGGTTTAAAAAAAAAAAAAAATTTATAAAATTTTATATATGAAAATTAAAAAAAAAGCTGGTCGGCAGGGTCTATTTTTTTTTTTTAATAGCTATATCACATGCCTGCTTTATTGATGATGTACTATATTTTCCAAAGGATTTGTTTAAATTACATTATACCTTATAGCAAAAAATCTGAAATGTGGCTCACCCAGTTTCCAATTAGACCTATGTGTAATCTGCCAAAGATGAGTTCAATCTCTCTGGTTAGGTTCAGCTTACTTCATTTCAACTAACCCATTCTCGGATCACTGATCTGGTTTACCAGCCCATCATAACTGCCTTCTTTTCCAACCTTCTTCTCCTAGCCTCCTAGGTAGAAGAACTACTAATGAAAAACAAAGAAAAAACAAATATGAAATAAAAAAAAAACTAAAAAGAAGGAAAGTCTAAACTAAACAAAACTAAAAAAAACAAACAAAATAAAACAGAAAACAAGAAAAAAAAAAGACCGAAAAAAAGACAGCCATGATGACACTATTATTGCTTGTGTTAGGCTATAAAAATTATATAATGTTGTATAGAAAAAAATCTAACTAACACTATATATAATAAAAAAAAGTAGAAAGAAAAAAAAACATTTAACATTAAGAAATTTTTACACATGATCCCTCCAATCCTCTATACTGTAAACAGTACTGCTATTATTGTTTATTTGGCAAAACAGAATCCAAATAAGTTTGTGGGAGGTTCTATTTCAGTAAATGTGTCCTAATTTAAAAGGAGTAAACACTGCTGATCTTTTGAAGGAGGTATGCTGATTTTTCCACTTTTTGGCCAAAATTTCTAAAAAAATTCCAAAACCACAGAAATATGGTAGAAGATATATGACATTTGTTAAGAACAGATACTCTAAATTTTCCAAGGAGTGTGTTAAAGAACTTATTTGTTGTTCTCTTTTTCTTTGTTGCCTCTTGGTTACTTCGTTAATGAAAAGACCTTTTTTCCTCTAGACTCTTATCACCAAAATTTTGTATACAAGAGCACCATCTTCTTGCCAGTTATCTTATATTCCAACACTTTTGGCTTGCATGCTGAATATGCCAAAGGAGTCACCCCAAGAAAAAAGTTGACTTTTGCAAAAACTATCTAATAGTCGCATCAACTACTTTAACAAAATTTTTGTTTCTATTCTGTGGAAAAATTTGGTACAAGTGATTGTCAGAGAGAGTTGTCATTAGCAGGGTCTATTTAAAAGTTTCATGTTATGAAAACCAAGTAATTAAATTTGTATAGCCTTATACTAAATATTTTAAAAATTTTAGCAAAAATATTTTTACAACTATTTAATTAAATTTGATAAATCTTTTTTATAAATTGTATAAGGGAGCTAACAGAAATCAGGTAATTTCCATCTTTTAAGAGGCTACCCCCACCTACTAGTGTTCAAAGACAAGCCGGCTTATCACAGCTTGCTGCGGCTTAATGCAGCTTATCACATAATAAATTCGAATTTATCACCAAGCCATGTGATAATTGCGAAAATATCACGTGGTAAATTTGAAGATATCACATGGCTTGGTGATAAATTCGAATTTATCACGTGATAAGCCGCATTAAGCTGCAGCAAGCCGTGATAAGCCGGCTTATCTTTGAACACTAGAACTATGTTTATTAATTTATTAGATTGTTAATTTATTTTATTTTTTATATATTTTTATATTTTTATTAATTTATTTTTTTTTTTTGAATGTTATATTTTTTTTATTAGAGTCTGAGTACACTTTGGCAATAAATGAGATATCAGGTTTTTAATTTATTTTATTTTTTATATTTTTATATTTTTATTAATTTTTTTTTTCTTTTTTGAATCTTTATTAAAGAGTTTGAGTACACTTTGGCAGTAAATGAGAATTTTGATGAATTACTTGAAGTGTGATCTTTCTGAGTCAAGTGAAAGCTTTGATAATATTAATACTACTTTTGATAATAATTTGGCTCCTAATTTCAAAGATTATTTGGCTCCCAACTTCAAAATACCATCAAGTTCTGACAAGACACTTACAGATGATCAAATTATCTGTATATTATTATTTGTCATGAACTTCAAAAAGCAGTTTAATTTACCTAAAGTTGCAGTAGATGTAGAGGTTGGAACCGGTTTTAAATATTCGAGTTTATCACATCAAAATTTGAGTTTATTACATCAAAATTCGAGTTTATCACATCAATTATTAATGGTTGATGTGATAAACTCGAATTTTTGAGTGATAAACTCGAATTTTGATGTGATAAACTCGAATATTTAAAACCGGTTCCAACCTCTAGTTAGGCGATTATCAATTATCGTTTTAAATTTCGGTAATAAAAGTATAGTTTTCGATAATATATTTTTCGGCCGGTACAAAACAATTTTGCGATAATATATCGGCCGAAAACTATTATCGAAAAACTACCGAAAAATTATCGAAATTTGGATGATCATCACAAAATTCATCATGTGTCCCACTAATTTGCAAATCAGCTGTAATTCACAGACAAGTTCATTTTATTGACAATTAACTTACCGACAAGTTCATTTCACCGACAAAGTAATTCTTGTTAGTATCAGGTTAGAATTAGAGTTAAGGTCAGTGCATTTCATAAAAATTCTTGTCGGTGAAATGAGCTGTCAGTGAAATAATTGTCGGTGAAATGAACTTGTCGGTAAGTTAATTGTCGGTAAATGAATTTGTCTGTGAATTAATTGTCGGTGAACTAAACTGTCTGTGAAGTGATTGTCGGTGAAATAACGCCGTTAATGCTGTAATGTGATATTTTCAAATTGAACATCAATTTTATGATTATCTTGAATTTAAGCCAATCAAGTTCTTTTTTCCTATTTTGGCTTTGTAGGTTGGTCTAAAAAGGAAATTAATATAAATTAATATAAGTGATTTTTTTATAATATACTATATAATGATCCGTAAATTTTCTTCAGACTACTCGATTTTTTATATACTTGTAAAGTCGGCAAAGCAATATAATGCTGGTAGCGAAATTTAATAGATGCCAAAATATTCCGAAAACTGTAAGAAATTCCTGGGCATGATGTGCATAATGTACGTATGTACATAAAATTTGAAAAAAAAATTAGAATTTAGCGCATGATTTTATTACGATTTACATATATATGCAGTTTTTAATGTAATCAAATGTGAATTATTAGCAATAGTCAAATTATTAATGGTTAATATCTAATAATAATAATTATCACTACCCGCGCCTAAAAACAAAAGAAAAAAAAAATTAACGTGACTACGGTAAAAACTGGTTAGTTTTAAAAATTATATTGAAGTATATGAAGATGACTAACTAGTTAGTGCCTTATGCGTATAATAATGTTATAGTATTATGGTATCATATTATTACAATACCAAGGTACTACCAGGTGTTTGATAAGTCCCTGGACAGGACCTTTTTGTTGACCACTAAATAAATCACCAAATCACTAAGTACATCACTAAATACCGGTATAAAACTAATATGAGCGGAGATATAAAAAAGGTCCTGCCCAAGGACTATAAATCACCCGGCATAGTATTTTGATATTACGGCATAATATTCTACCATATGGTAGAATGCTGTTATTCAGCAATCCTACCGCAAAGACTATTATAAAAATTAGACTTTAAGGAAATTATTAACTCTGAGCAAAATATTAATATTGAAAGTAACTTAAAAGGTTATATAATCGGAAGTTGACATCTGATATATTACAAATGTAAATATGCACGTGCATACATTCTACTAATTGACTTTTTTTTAAACTAACAAGCAATGACGATAAATATCAAAATTTCAGGGGCATAATTTCGGAGTTTTGGAAACTATAAGATGCTGAAATTCCATATTTTCTAATTTAATTGCGTGAATGTTTTATTGAATAACTTTCTTTTTAGCGCAAATTTATTAGTATATTCTTTTTAATATTTTGATTACATTACATTATGCATAATAAACTGTGAAAAAAAAACTATAAAATTTAAGATTTTTTATTAATTAAAAATTAAAAATATTTAAAACTAATCATGGATTTCATAACTTCCTTAACTATAGTTGTTATTCTGATAATAATTTACATTTATTATGCAAATTCTAAAGTCCCAGACTCTCTTAAAGATATTCACTCAATCTCGTTTTTTAGTTTAATGTTGTCAGTATTAACGAATAATGGTGGAAATGATAAACTTTATTTACGTTGCAAAGAATATTTTGAAAGAGATGGCGTTATAAAGGTAAATTTCATTTGTATGTAGATTGCAATTTAAAATTTTTAAAAAATTCCTATGTATAATTTTATGTTTGTAGCTTTTTTTCAGAGGAAGATGGATTTGCATGATAACTGATCCAGTGATTGTTAAAGAAGTGTGTTTACGAACTGGTAAGTCATTAATCATTTGATGTTTCACATTAGGTTTTACTTTACTGATGCGAGGTGCTTCGAATTATTTTTCATAGATGCTTTTCCTAAGTTAATGTTTGATGAGATTATACCAAATTCTGCGTTTGAGCGGCATTTTGGAGTTAATGTTGTTCATTCAAATGATGATGTAAGAATTTTTTTCCATTTTATTGTTTAAATTTTTCTTGTGACAAATTTTTCATTGTTTTTTGTATTTTAGGTTTGGAAGAGACACAGGTATATATATATGTATTTTTTACTTCGCCTTTTATTACAATTAGTGATACGGGTCGATGAAAAAATCATGGGCCGGTCGATCCTAAAAAAGCTCAGGCCGGTCGAACGGGCCGAACTTTTTTGCTAATATAATTTTTCTAATAAGAATTAGTCTCGATATCTATATCAAACGTGTAGAAAGCCATCGGGTAGTTCCTTGCCAAATTCTAGTATTCTAAAATTATAATGCGTTATAACATATCAGGCATTTCCATTTCTTATACGTATTAGTTATTTGCTAATTTATCACCTAAATTAGCCAACTAATGCGTGTCTACATTTTTATAAATGATTGGTTGATTTTTAGCCAATTTTTTAGCCAGTATATGAGAATCGACTGGCCCGGCCCGGCCCACAAGGGTGCAGGCTGAGGGCCAACCCGCCGATCGGCCCGGTCGTTGGGCCGGGGCCACCCCGTATCACTAATTACAGTTGTTATTTATATATTTTTGATATAAAATTTTATTTAGACGTGTTTGCAATCCTGCCTTTAAAACTTTACCAATACACCTTTTTGACAAAAAGGGATTGAAATTGATTGATGTTTTAGAAAAAGTCGATAATAAACCTATTGAAGTTAGAGATTTTATGCAAAGGTAATAAAAAATAATTAAACATTCTTTAAAATCTTTATGTCGTCTCATTAATATTTATAAGTTAAATTTTGTAGGTTTACTTTAGACATTCTTGGAATAGTTGGCTTTAATTTTGATTTTAATGTAAGAGTTAACATTAGATAAATTATAGTTTTTTTTTTTCATTAAACAATTTTCAATTTAGAGTCTTGAAGACCAGAATAATATCTACGTAACAACTTATAATGAAGTTCAGGAATTGCTTAAAAATCCTTTTTATTCTATACTCCATCTTGACCGCATTCCATTCATAAAACAACTAGTATTTAGAAAAGTTGATAAGTTAAATAATTTATTTGAGGATATTATTAAAGAAAAACGTAAATCCTTAGCTGCTGGACATTCTAATGGTGATCTTTTGGAGCTGATGTTAAAAGCATGTGAAAATCCGGATATTTCTAATAATCAAATGTTATCGGATACTGAACTAAGAGTAAGAGGTTTTTGGATTTCTATTACCTTAATTAAATAGTAAAATTTTTAATGCAATGTTTGATTTTAACAGAATAATTTAGCTGTTTTTATGGTTGCTGGTCATGACACAAGTAAGCATTATATTAATATAAATTAATATGAGAAACAATTTATGATTTTCACCCGTGCAGTAAAAAAAAATGATTTTTTTTATAAATTTAGCGGCAGTGGCTTTATCGTCTCTTCTATATCTTTTAGCAATTCATAAAGTAAGATACATATTTATTATTGTTATTATATTTATTAAACCGTTGAGTATTCATAATCTCATTTATCTAGGATGTTCAAAAAAAAGTTCGAGAAGAAATCTTAAGTGAACTTGGTGATAATCTAACACCATCAGTAGAACAACATGCGTCATTAAAGTATTTGACCATGGTTATTCGTGAAAATCTTAGATTATATCCTCCGGTTAGTACGATTTTATATCTAAAAAATAATTATTTGACTTATAAATTTATTTTAAATAGTTCGCAGGTTTACAAGTACGCGTATTAGCTGAAGACTTGAAGCATAAGGATTTTTTGATTCCAGCTGGCACACCCATTATTCCCTTTTTATATGGAATACATCATTCTCCGAAGCTTTGGAAAAATCCTGAAGAGTTTTTACCTGAGAGATTTGAAAATGAACATGAAAATTATTCTTGGTTGGCTTTTGGTGGTGGATCTAGAATGTTAGTTGAATTCTTTATACTTGTCTTAATTTTCTTATTTTGGTGACATTGATTAAATTTAATTTTTTGTTTTAAATAGGTGTCTAGGAAATAATTTCTCTCTCATTGAACAGAGAATAGTGATTTGTTTGCTGTGTACGTGTTTTATTCCAATTAAATGAATTTCATTGTGTAATTACTTACATGTATGATTTATATTTTTGTAGTGCGTAAATATGAAATATCATTGCCACAAAATAGCATACATAAAAACGAATTAAAGTTTAAGGATTCATTGACTCTATTGCCAATCGATCTCATTTTCAAAAGAAGGAATGAGTGATCATTTATTTTTATAAGTTAATTACCTCTATTATATAAATTTAGCTACTGTATTTAAAATGCCGTAAAGTATGGACGCGAGTACCCAGTGTGACAATTAATTTTTTAAAATACTATTTATATTTGCATATTATGTAACAATAGTGTAATGCACATGATTTTAATTTTTCACTTTGTTAAAAATTCATACACTAAGTACTCGCGTCCGCATTTTACAGTATCTAATTATAGACTTCTGATTTTTTCATCATATATGTTTTCTTACTGGTTAAATAATAAATTTTTACTGTTTATAAACATTGAACACTCGAAAAACCTTGATAACATTAAACTTGATGGTTAGGAAGTGTCGGATATCAGCTGATGTCGTAGGGTAGGGGGGGGGCGGCAGACAAAATCTCGGACCTAAATATATACACATAACTAATCAGAATGATTAAATTTCTCAGAAAGGAGAGAGGGGGTGAGCTCTATAGTAAACTAATTTTAGCTAATATCTGACACAACCCTTAGGGCCCGCCCAGCCAGTCCTATCCAAAGACTGGCAGACTTTTAAATAGTTAGACTGGACTGCGGTCCAGGACTGATCAGGACTGATTGGTAAGCGTGAAAGAGTGAATTGTGGCTTGAAATCGACTTTTCTTATTATCGGGAATTGGATGCATATAAATTTAGTGGGTTGACTTATTATAGGCTAGATCGTCACTGAGGTGCTGGTAAATCTAACAAATCTGTTAGATCTGTTAGATATGTCAGATCTGTTATATATGTTAGATCTGTTAGATATGTCAGATCTGTTATATATGTTATATCTGTTAGATACATTAGATATGTTATATATGTTATATATGTTAAATACATTAGATATGTTAGATATGTTATATATGTTATATATGTTATATATGTTATATATGTTAGATAGTAGCCAAAGAATGTATATAAGGGCCAAGAGTTTGCATTGAATAAAGTCAGTTAACGTTTTGCGAATATAACTCATAAAAGTTTATTCTCCTAATTCCCAAATAAATAATCTTATAGCCCTGTGATCTGAATTAGAGCTTCATGACGTAGTCTAGAGCTCTATTTTGCACTAATAACTCGGACCAAGCTACCACTATTATGGTTTAGATAGAGTTTAGTGGTATAGTGTGTGATTTGGATTAGTTTAGAATTAGCTGATATCTGTGAGACCCATATTTTGAGATTCCGGATCGATTTAACTCTCACCATGAACTGATTGTTAAACTAATTAAATGCCACAAAAGTTGCACTAACATATTAATTATTTATGTGTACTACCATTATTATTTTAATTCCATTCAAATTATTAGTTTATTACATAAAAGCCCTCTAAACAAATATTCAACCTGTTTATTATTATTAGAACTAGAGGTGGCAGGATAAATCAGATATCCGGATTGAAATAATCATCACCCGGGGCATGAGCAGGTCAATCCGTCGAGTGATCCATTAATTCATATACTATTTTCATGTATTCAATATTACAGCATTAATTAACTGCTTCTGTAGTTGTAAAACCTATTGTTTTATTATAGCTATTTTTATGAATTCTGGGACATGAAAAATTTCTAATGACTGAATTCGATAAGTTTCTAATTCAGCTGAAGTCAGTTACTATTAAATCGCAATTCTGCAACTTATTGAATTCAGTCATCAAAAATTTTTCAGTTGTCCCAAAATTTATAATAACAGCTGTAAATAATATTCAGAAAATTGTACGTACATATTAGGGTGGTAACTCAACTATGTAAATCAAAATTATGTGAGCAAACTATGGAATTTGTTCTATTGTAGATTTTTCACATTACATGAATAAAAATCAATTTTAATTATGATATCAATTTAATATAAATTACTACTATATCACATATCAATATAATTATCGCCATATTACATATTAATATCAATTTAATATAAATTACTACTATATCACATATCAATATAATTATCGCCATATTACATATTAATATCAATTTAATAATGTTAATTACTGTTCTAATATATATTTTTCTATTTATCGCAATATTACATATATATTTATTAATGTTAATTTATGTTTCATTATACAACTACTATTAACCAAATAAATTTTCAAACAATTTATTCACTTTTTTTCACATTTAGCGTCATTATTGAAACTGTCCTGACTTAAATTTGGTTTGGGTACAGATTTTGTTTGCTGCCTTTTCTTTGCTCTAAATTCCATCAAATCCAAGGAATTACAGCTGATTTCCAAAAGTGGCATATTTGATGACTATAATTTTGATTGTTGAAGATTAGTTGTCATATTTGGATTGGTTTTAAGATCCCACTTGTTGAAAATATCTTCAACTTGTTGTTGGTAAATCATGATATACCAGATTCGATATTTAACAAACTCAAATATTTTAGGAACCTGGTTTAAAGATTTGTGCTTTTCCTGAATAAAGCTAAGAAATTCATAAGTAAATGCAGGATCATTTAATGTATCTGATAGACCAAAGTTATTAAATTCATCACATTTAACATCTTTCTAAAAGTTTCACATAACATAATTTCTGCAAAGTAGGAACTGATAATCAAGGTACTTCTAAAACCACATAAGCATAGCTTTATGCAAATTCTCCTCCATGCATTTCACCCAAATAGTAACTTAAAGATAAATGCAGCCAACAATCTAGCCATTTTTTGTGAAGTTCTAATGCTTTTTTAGTACCACATTCAAGATCAGAAATAAGTTCACTAAGTTGATCATCTTTTAAAAAACTAATATTTTCTATTAATTCTTCTTCAAAGAATGAATAGAGATCTTTAACAATATTTCAAAGCTGTATTGTTGTACAAACTATAAAATCTGGCATTTGGTATACATGTCGACCTGGAGGAAGATTAATAGACATAGAATTTTATAATATAGGATCATATCTAGTATGAAACTTGATCATTGGATAATAAAACTCTTTTTCAAATATAATTAGAAATTTAATCTGAAGATTTAAAAAAGGATTATTAATCCAATTTTTAAACAACTTCTATTTTTTGATGTATGATTTTGGTATATTATTTTAGACTTTAAGATGAGCTAAAAACCATTTTGTAAATTGTATATGAATGGATCTTTGCTCTAAATATTGTTTAGCATAAATTAGTTCATAAAACTATCATGATCAAATAGGCTATTGATACTTAATTAATCTATATTCAAATCATTTCTCATAAAGCATGCAAATATAATCTAACCATATGCCTATCAGTTTGTCTTTATCATTTTTATCATAGCCATCATGGAGATCCTAGGCTAAGTATAAAATATTTGCCAGATGTTCTTTTAGTAAAAATTCACTAGCATTAGATAACTTTCAAATGTAATTTCTTCAAAATTATTTATTATGATATGTGAAACATGAATTCCACATGGAATTTGAAATAGCTTAGATTTATTTATTTTGTTAGATAATGCAATCACACATCCAGTTCTACCACTTATATTGTTTGTATTATCAGAAATACAAACTAAACATTGCCATAAATCTATATTATAATTATTTAAAGTATTATATATTGCTTGTGCTACTGACTTTTCTGTACAACATATCAAGTCCTTCATTTCCAATAATAAAAAATCTGGTCTATTTTTTTCTAAGTTCCAGAATATAAGACATAAAACAAATATTTTTTGTTGACCTCGTGTTGACTTGTCTACTATTATTCCAATAGTAAAGAAATTTGAAATCTTACTTTGATTTAAAATTTGACTTATATAGAGTTTACTAATTTCTTGATTCTACTTAACAACAGCTTAGCATGTTAATAATAGTGATAAATCCTCTCCTGTTAGAAAACCCATAATTATTTGTATAGCTTAAATAGTACTTTGAAAAGGTAATAATCGTATAGTTATATTGATAAATTGAGTTGTATATTGACATTTGTTTTTCATAAGTTGTGTTAAAATACTTGCTTTTAAACTTTGTGAAGAAGGTAAAGATTTACAGCCAGAAATAGCACATATTCTTAAAATATATTTGCTTTTTTTACACTTATACTGTGATAATGCTCCAACTAGTTATTTAATTTTATAATCTTTTTTAATGTTTAAATGTTCTAACTTATTTATTTCTTTTTGCAAAGTTTTATTATATTGAATTAATGAGATCAAATCTTGACCTGACTTACAAAAAGAGGAATTGATAAAATTTAAAGCTTTATTCTGCAAAAAAGATGAAAGCAAACTACTTTTATTTGGCTCTTTAAAATACTGCATGGTATTAAATAAATGAATTGCAGGCTTTAATTCATTGTCAGGTATCTGTTTTACAATATTAATTAATTTTTAATGACATGAAGTTTTATTTTCTTCTTGATGTTCAGTTTGTTGAACCATATGTTGTTAAATTAATTGCAATTCATTGTCACTCATTTGCATTAAAATCTGATTTAATTCACTAATATATTTCTCTTGCTGAATGGCTTTTCATTTGTCTACCAAAATCTTGCTTGCTTCATGTGATTGATGTTTTTATTTAGAGATTGGCATTTTTACAAATTAATATATTTATTATATTAATTACTTTAAAATGATGCAACTTAATGAAAACCCAATGAATTACTTTGAAATTTTCACAAGTAACTTATTAATTATTAGAGAATAAATTTACGCTTTTGGATTTTATATTAACTAATGAAATTTAATTATTTATAAGATTAACTAAAAAAATGAAAAAAATTAGATTTTAGTTATACAAATCAAAACTTTAATAAAATATTGAGCGTAACTTTTTAGAGATGACTTTTGCAAAGAACTTTTAGTTAAAAGATATTAGAAAAAAATATGTAATATCAAGGTGCATTCTTTAGAATTTTGTACCTTGCTTATTAATTAAATATATATAATATAATATTTAATCGATTATTTTAATTTCACTAATTAAAATCTGATCATAATAAAATTACTAATATTGCTAATATAATTTTGATTTACTTAGTTGAGTTATCACCCTAGTATGTATGGTGCAATAAATAAAAAAATTTTATAAATTTTACAGCTATTATATAATTTCTGGGAACACCTGATAAAAATTAACCAAATGATTTTTCAGCCAGTTCGATTAAATTTATGAATTCGACATGATTCGTATAATAAAAGTTATTTTTGTATTTTAATAATTATTTTACAATCTTTATTTCAAATAACTGAACACACTCTAGTGTTTCTAATAGACTTAATTCATTCTTTCTAAAATTTTTTTTTAACTATTTGCTAGTGAAAATGATTTTAAAGTATCATGGTCTTAAATTATATATAAGTGTCGTCAAGGGAAAACCTGTTATCAGGCTTTTTAATTATATTTGTATTAGACAAATCTAATTTATTAGAAATAGTGTCTAGTACAAAATATAATTGAAAGCCCAATAATAACATTATCTCTTGGCAGCACTCAAATATATCAATTTATTCAATCTATCATTCCAAAAATTACAAAATTAACCAAATTAGCTGAAAAATTGTTAGGCCAATTTTTATCAGTTGACCAGGAATTAGTATTATTTATTTCCTGAGGGAAATAAATAAATAATCCCAAAGAGTGTGTCATTAGAGGTTAATCGACTATCATACTATTATTTTACACATGTTCTATATTTATACTTGTATTGTGTTTTATTAACTTTTGGGCTTTGTTTTATTTTTTTATTTATATTATATGTACAGTTTTACTTTTTTTATCACTTTTGCTTTTCACTTCTATGTTTAACCTTTTTCAAGCTCTCATTTTTGGTTTGATCCAGTTATGACTTTTTTTAGCTTCATTTTACTATACATATTTACTTTGGCTTTTTAAGTTCTTTATATAAAACATGATACATACAAAAAAGAAAATAAGTCAAAATAAAAATTAAGTGTAATAAATTAGTGTTTCCTGACAATCAATATGAGACTGGAAATCTTTCATGAGAAGATTCCTGGTTACAATATGATTATTATAAATATGGCTAATCACATGTAAAAAATAATTATGAAGGCAGTCATGAGTGATACTTAGTGTGACAGGGGACTATGATAAAAATATTACAAATTAAAATTTGCATATATTTGAGTATCTTGATTAAAGCTGAAATCCGAATTAAACATTAATTCAATCTGAACAAATTCAACTAGAAGGTTTTTAGAAGAAATTGATCATACAAGATTACGTTTAAAGTATTATGCACAATGCATTGCATTGATACTGTATTAGGATTGTGAATGAAAATCAAATGTAAAAAAATATCTGCTTGATTTCTAATTAAGATTGTGTATTTCTAAAATTAATCATCACGAGATATAAGTTTATTATTATATTAATGGATATGATTTCACTGTACTACCAGTAGTACATCTTTTAAAGGCAAATTTCTAGTAACTTAAAAATAAACTATCTTTTTAAATAATATATTTTATATTGGATATTATGTACCAATTGTTTTAATAACTCTAACCACTATTTCTGATTTTATATAATTTTTTTCTAAAAATTTCACTTTTTGACTAGTTTTTTTTTGAGCTAGGCCACAATTAATAAATTTACTAGTAATTTTATAGTAAAAATGAAAGACAAAAAATGTACTACATGTAGTACAGTAAAATTGCCAACAAGTTAAAAATTTTTTTCTCAATAATTTTATTATTAATATGTAAAAAAATTAAATAAAACTATACTATAGCAATTATCAGATTTTTGTATATAAAAATTATTTGGATATATAATTTTTTAGATTTTTAAAATATTTTAACAAATGTACTACTGGTAGTACAAAAGTAAAATCATATCCATTAATATATTCTACTATTAGGATAACTGCAGATAACCTGTATTGCCATTTCTAGATGATCACCTATACACACTGTAAGTATATTTAGACAATCATTTTAATAAAATATTAGATGAGTATATCTAATTCTTATTTTTTTTAAAAGAAAAGCCATTATTATGATAAAATAGAGATTAAATACAATTGATTTAAAATTTTTGAATTTATTATTGTTGTCAAACCCTCTAAAATTAACCTCATATTTTTTATCCTTATAATAAATTACCCTCCATCGCAAATACTGTACATTTTTACTAATCAATTTTTCATGTAAAAAATAAGGTTAATTTATTTCAAATTACCAATCGTTAAATATATATATTTTATGTCTGTAGGAGTATATCTGATTATCCTTCAAAGCATATAAAAAATCAGTAGTAGTCATAAATTTAAATATTTTTATACCATTTATTGGGTAGAAATATAAAATATATTAATAAATACCCAATAGCAGATTGTACGAAATATTTTTAAAATAAGTATTTTAGAAACTACAAAAAATCTGGATAGTTGAATGACCAAATTATACACCTTACTGATCTCGTTTTCAATATTGTATGAAGATGCATAGTTTGTAGAATAAGAAATTACTACTATAAATATATGATCTGTCGTCATGATTTTATACAAACGAAAAATAATACTCTTATTTTCCACTGCTATAAATAAGATATATATTCAGCGGCTATGATATAGCTAAAAACTTGCCTCTTATGTCCGCTATTGTGAAAAATAAATAGTACTTATTCACTTTTATTTGATTTAGTCAGTAATGATCATAATAGTGTGTATGGATAAGTTTAGTTATGACCTGTATTGGTGGCAGAATTACTAAATTACGGCATTCTATCATATTATAGAATTAATTATGGCACAGAACCTAATTGCTGTAAATATTATATTTGTTATTATACCTGGAATCGACCTCTTAAACAACTCCAAGGAATAAAACGAACCTAATTCAACACGGACTAGTTTGGGGATTTGGCAAATTAACACAAGGTCATTCAAATGACTTAGTAAGAGGTTTAGTAAGGCTTTAACGAAAGAGGCAGACAATATGAATGTATATAAAGATACATAGGGTTGTAAGATAACAAATAGGATACCACAAGTCTCATGTGGTTATTTATTTAATTAAGGATTACAAGTCTCATATGATATACAGAATAACTTCTGTGTATGAAGACACGAAAACAGAATACAACAAATGGGGGATAACTATATAAAGATAGTTACTGCCATGTTGAGGAATTCGAATTAAGCTATTAAGGGATTTATATATATGAAGATATATAAATGTTAAAGGAGATCAAAGACTAAAGAAACTATTTGAAGGCAAAACCATATTCTTTAAATAACAAATATGGTTATATAATTAATTTACAATGGATGAATTGAAATACTATCTATTGATCTATCAATCAAAAATTATTCTATTCAACTCCAATTCTTTTATAGATATTATCATACTTTCACCTACTTGCACATCTCAATGCTATCTTTTAAGCATAATAAAGCCAGTTCTATATAGTAATCACTAGTGCAGCCATAGCTATTAGGCTTTTTTGGGGCTTCTATTGATGTTGCAACATATGCTATGACTAATCTTCACACTAGCTGTATAGGGACCATTATGGTAACTAATAGGGGACTATGTATGATAATACAATTAGGTGTTAATATGAGTATTAGTAGGGTAATTAACCTTCGATCACTAAGGATTATTGGTTTGGGGGTTCAGGATAATCATTGCTGCAGTATCTATTGATACACTAGTTAAGTTTTTCTTCTAGTTGATCATACTAGTTAATCTCATAGATAAAGGTCATATTATTCTGATATTCTATTGGTCACATGTATCAGGTTCATGTAAGTACTATGGACTAATTTTAACATAACACTGTAATGCCGTTGCTATAATTAATTTGTAACATTAGTGTAAATTGGGTCTAGACTTTTTATGTTGGTTATGTGGAACTATAGGTTTTCTAAATTGGCAGTCAGTACTATATATTAATTACTATTTTGAGAGACCAACATGAGGTTGGTTTAACATGAGGTCAATTAGTATTTTTTATGATTACTAACTAATCATTGGCAGACTTTAAATACTAATTGACCTTATATTGGTCTAACCTTATGTTGGTCCCTCACAGTTTTGTTTATCACTGTATGGACCTTAATTCTAATCTAAAGTTATTGCAATAATGTATTAAAATACTGTAATGCAATAAATAGCATAGAATAACATAGACTTAGGGTTAGTATAGCTAGGGTATTAATCCTAGCTATACTTAAGATACCATTCTGGTAGTATTTATTGTTTAAAGTAATTTTTAGAATTAAGATAAGCGTAGCAAATTTACTAGTTTTGTGAATAGGTAATCAAAGTTTGTAGTGAAAGATCTTAATTTTTTTTACTATTCAGTCAAGGTTATTTCTTATAGCTAGAAGTTTGTTTTTGGATTATTCTAAAATAAAAATACTTGTTTTTAGGTGTTCTAAAAATTCCTAGATAGTTTTATATTTTTACTAATTTGAAAGCAAATATAAATTTTCAAGTGGCAGATTTACAATGTAGCTATTATATTCATGATTAAATTGGTAACAGTAAAGCAAGTTATGTTATATTTCTGTCATGTGTGATAAATAATTATAATTAGTCATTAATTTAAGAAATTCGTTGTTAAAAAGAATAAACACAAAGTGTTCAAATATTATCAAAAATCTGATAGTAACTTAATTTTAAACTATAACATTAACTCTAACTTAAGCTGAGTGTTTAATCATATTAAGTTGCAATATAATAAGCATAAGAGGTTAATTACTTTTTAAACTATAAACATGTATTGCCAAGTACACTGTTTAATTTGACATTTTTAATTCCAAATTTGATTTTTATCTAAACCCTATTACTATTGTAACATTTCTGCACCCCAAAAATTCATTCTTTCTTATTTTCACCCTGTATAATTATTTTCATCCTACCTTAAAATTATCAGATGATCTTGATTCTGATTGTTTTTCCATTGTTCTATCTGATTTCTATTTTTGCCTTCTGACCCCTTTTGATTAGTTTTATATATATACCCAATATTCATACCAAACTGGCATAAGATGCATATAGGTAAATTAGTTTGACATATGAGCACTACTAGCAATTGACCTTTCAATTGTTGCAGAGTTCTGCTAGTATGATAATGCTTAAGTAACATTGAGTTCCAGTTTGTTGGTTTGAATATTACTCCTACTTCGGACCTTGATGTGTTAAAAAGTTTAATTGGTGTTGGCAATTAATTAGAGATTCATGGCATGATAATTTGATAGATAAGCATTTGTCTGCAATGTACTAAAGAGAGATTTGTAGTTATATAAACCTGATGTATTCCTCTTCTTGAAGAGACAGATTTTTGTCTTGAGTAGACTTTTCCTCTTTGATAATAAATATATTGCTATAAATTATAACTATATGCTTTGTGTAGTTTAGTCAGAGTTTATTCTTGGTTTTATTTATTTTGTATTGTTTTTCTTTTATTTGATTTCATACACCTACCCTCCGTCCTGACCCATTACATATTCGTTTACCACCCTGAACTATCTTGGCACTAACCTATCTGATGCTCTTCCAATTCAAATAGTAATATTTGGTGCCAGTTGTGTGACTACCTCATCTCTCAGTTTTTATACTCTTAGTTCAAACATATCTTTAAAACTAAGCCTACCACAATTTGAAAATCCTTTGCCAGCCTTTATCTATACTACAAATAAAATAGATGATGAAAAGATCTACCAACTTATCCACTTGATTTCACTACTTATAGAATACTTGCAACTTTTCCAAATCCAGAATCAACCCCACTATCTGGCTTCAACTATGAATTACTATGCCAATCTTTATTTAAATAGAATATAAAGTGAAGAAACCTGTTTTTAAAATTCTGCCACTCAGTTATGGAAGCGAAAACGATGTGTCTGTTATAACTGCTGCCAGCAAGGACACTATGCTGCTAAATGCCTCTCTGCTTATATAGTGAAAGTAGACAGAAGCTCAGACTCCAATTCATCTGAATTATTAAGCACCTCCTCTGAAGACTATAACCTCTTATCTGATGAGAGCTCTGATGTTTGAGAAGCTAGTAACGAAGAGTCAGAAGACTCAGGAGAGGAAGCTGCACAAATAAGTTCATGTTCTCTGAAGTAGAGACTAACTTGTATTAAGGAAAAGCCAGAACAAGAATTTAATTTCTGACCTTCCATCTCTATAAAACTCAGATATTGTTATAATCTGAGTTTGATACCATCTATCAAAGCTGAAAAGATTCAATTATGTATCTTTTGAGCATCAGAGCTAAAAGAGTTTTACTGTGTACTCTCTGATATGATAGTGTTATCAAATTTTTTTCTATATTCATCTTTTTCAATTCAATTCTATTTTGATAACAGTAATGTTGCATGTAGATAGACCTTGAGACTTGTATTCATGTCTTCAGATTTTTCACAGGAGCTCAAATATTAGAAAGAAGAGTATGTTACTATTGTAACCTTTTTGTGCCTCAAAAATTCTTTCTTTCTTATTTTTGCTCTATATAATTATTTTCATCCTACCTTAAAATTATTAGATGATCCTGATTCTGATTGTTTTTCTATTGTCCCACCTAATTTCTATTTTTACCTTCTATCCCCTTTAATTAGTTTTATGCATGTGCCCAATATTCGTACCAAACTGGAATGAGATGTATGTAGGTAAATTAGTCCAACATATGAGCACTACTAGCAATTGACCTTTCAATTGTTAGCAGAGTTCTGCTAGCATGATAATGCTTGAGTAATATTGAGTTCTAAGTTTGTTGGTTTGAATGTTACTTCTACTTTGAATCTTGATATGTTGGAAAGTCTAATTGGTGTTGGCAATTAATTAGAGATTCATGGCATGATAATTTGATAGATAAGTGTTTGTTTGCAATGTACTAAAGAGAGATTTGTAGTTAGTTGACATGTATATAAACCTGATATATTCCTCTTCTTGAAGAGACAGGTTTTTGTCTTGAGTAGACTTTTTCTTTTTGATAATAAACATATTGCTATAAATCGTGACTATATGCTTTGTGCAGTTTAGTCAAAGTTTATTTTTGGTTTTATTTATTTTGTATTGTTTTCTCTTTTATTTAATTTCTACCTATCCTCTATCCTGACCTATTATCTTTTGAAGTTACTTAAAATAATATCTAATATACTTACTCTAACTAGATTAATATGAAATTAAGATATAATGTAAATTACAAATTTAAATATCTTATTATTAAAATGTACATTGGTTAATAAAAACTATCTATTATTATTCTTACCAATTTATCAAAATAATACATATAATATAATGCTTTAGTAAATATTCAAATTATTCACAAAATAATCTTGGCAAAAATGCTATTAAAGTAAGCTATAGGAGTTTTAAGAAATTTTTAGTATAGTATAAATATAATTTTGCTTATTGTTATAATTATTTGTACTCGTGCCTAATGATAGGACCTCTTAAATTAATAACATAATAATTGATAATTATTAAACAATTAGTCAAGTTATTAACTAGAAATTACTTGATAATATGCAGTGCAGTATCATTCTCTATTTCAGACTTCAACATATAATTTCAGTATGATTTTACATATACTGTAATATGCAGTTTTCTAATGTAATTACATAGAGATTATTAGCAACAATCAAATTATTATTGGTTAATAATTTTAGTAATTTTTTTATAATTAAAACAAAAGCTTAGTGCCTAAAGTTATAAAAATTATAATGATGTATATAAAGATCACTGATTAAAAATATATTATTATAATTATTATAGTGTTATAATATTATAGAATTGTATTATTACAATGAGGTGTGGCGACTTAGTGTAGTGGTCTAGTTGTCACCCTCTCCAAGTGGCAGGTCTAGAGTTCAAATCCCACGGACGACGAATTTTGAAAATAGCCTGTGCTACGGTTTACGGTTGTCAATTATCGGTTGGATCTAGAAATCTGTAATCTCGGTCATACCATCTAGTTATGGGAGCTTTGGCGCAATAAATCCGAGAAACCGGAATAACCAAAAACCCATTTGGCA
>CAJVPY010001171.1:0-20692 GCA_910591965.1 Dentiscutata erythropus | reverse complement strand
AAATTTGTGGTTCAGGTTCAGGTTCAGTTCAGGTTCATTGAACCTAAATTTGAACTGAACTGAACCTAGGAACCCTAAAACCAAGCAAATTGTTTTTAATAAGTTTTTTGAAAATTTAAATTTTATTTTAATTTTATAACTATATAGAATTAAAATAAAAACTTTTATTAAGTTTGGTTTAATAGTTGTTAAGATATTTTATTTTAAAGTTTTAAAAAAATTTATTAGAAACAATTTGCTTGGTTTCTACTAGCACCCTCATATATAAAGTTATACAAACTAATATATTTATTTTTTTTTGAGTTTAGTTTTTTTTTGAGTTTTATCTTTTGTATACATTTTTTTTTACTCTTTTCATATTAAATCAAGTAATATAATTAATCAGATCAAGTTTTCTATATTACAATATACTAAAAATTTTAACTTTAGCATATAGCAAGTTTATTTTTTTTTACTAAAATAATCCATAAATAATATGTTTTAATAATATGTTTTCAAATTAAAAATTTTTTTTATAAAATTTGATTGCAATTTTTATAAAATTTTAATTTTCGATATACTTAATTCTAAAATTGAAATTAATATGCAGGTTGGAGATAATCTGGAACTTAAAATTTATAATAATTTTATATATTTTTATTATAATATTATTATAAAAAATCACTATTTCTTAACTGATAATTCTTATAAAACCTCGAAATCTAATTGGTTATCCCCACTACCTTCTTTTGCTATGGGTTCCATATATATAGCGATGCGCATTAGACAAAATCGGACCTTTGGATTGAATGTCCAATTCAATATTCGATTATGATTTTAGGGTCCAATCAATTGAACTTTGGGCATCCAAATTATTGAATTTTGGACGTCCAATATCCAATCCAATATCCAATCAAAACTATTGGATCATTGGACTATGTGACAACACTGCATATCTAGCACCAAATGCTAAAAAACAACTGTCCTGATACTGCAAAACTATATAAATGCATCCATTCTACGGATATTGTTATTTGAACTTCAATGACAGATTTTCTAGAACCTGGAATGTTACGTGGAGAACTTCTGAACTGCAATTGATTGTTATGTAAATATATACATAATAAATAACAAATGACGCATTATTAATATCATGTACGTACATACGTACGTACGTACGTATGTACGTACTTGAGAGGTATTACAATTACCGGTACGTACAACACATTGATTATTTAATAATAGCAATACCTAATATAACAATACTGTAAATAAATAAATTTAATAAATAAATATATCAGATATATAAATAAAATACCGGTAAATAACTGTAATCACTATACAGTATATACCAGGTATATCGTACATTTCGTACATTTGGTAAAATAATAAAGTATATACGTATATGAGTGGAATTAATCTTTTCGACTTGTAAAGAACTTCACATTTCTAATTGTATTATTCACCTGTTAGTTTCGTGTTAAGTTCGAGATCGTAATAAAATCTATTTTTTTAATAACTTTGAATTAGACTTTGTTAACCTTTTCTGAACATGAAAATTTACTGGTTATTGATAAAATTTTGATACAGTATATAAATTGGGATAAAATGGCACCTCCAAAATTTTTTATTACCAAGATCGTCATTTTCCGTAAGAATACGTGACACCAGAATTTTACCTACTTCATTCCCACTTTCACCTTCTTTATAACTTCGTAACTATAAATTTCTCCTGCTGAAGATAACGAAAATACGACAGAAACAGCTAGACCTGAAGATCGTGATAATTTAACTGATAATATTTATTTTGAAATTCTTCTTCTGCTACTATGTATTCCGCGTCAAGAACTTCACGTCGTTCTACTTCACGATATTCTTTCGCTGCGAATCATAATAATAATGTTAACGGTGGCGATTCTTTTACCAACTATATTGATCTTGACGCACCGTTTACGTCTGTGCAATTACGGCAAAGTGACAAAGATTTTTCCGAGTCACGTGAAGTAAATATTCCGGGGTTTATTCAACATAATAATGGTAATGGAAGGTCTTTATACACATCATCTTTGCCCGTTATGCATTCAGAAGGAAATCCAAGGGATTGTTTAAGGTTTTTATTCAATCGGTTTTCGTGTAATCTCTAACCTTTTAAAAAATATCAAAAAATGGTATCTTTTTTTATTAATAATAGAAATGATGAATATTGGACAAGAACAATCACTAATTCGTCACGATCGGTACCAGTACGAAACAATGAACCACAATACGAACAGAGAGCCACAGGGAGACGACGGAATCATCTGCAAGCACCTTTTTTAGGCTCATCACATATATCGTGGCTTGGACAACATCCACATGCATTCACAAGCATTCAGCAACATTACGGACACGATAGTCCAGATTTATCGCAAAAAAGCTCAAATGAGATGGTATTATTACCAGAATCAGAAACTTCCAAATCAGTCCATTCTTCACAAGAATTAATACCTGAACTCTTCCTCTTTAGTATTTTTGATGCGATCATGAAACATCTTAATGCGAAATACGCGTTAAGATCATCATTAAAAAATTCTAGATATGTTGCTTTACTACGTGTACCAATTTTAAAAAGATCTTTTGGTGGTTTTAAAGGAACATGTATCTTGGCAAAGGAACTAGTAGCAGAAATGGCTCTTAAAGAATTGATAAAACAAATGCCTCACGTTGTTTACATAGTATTGAAATCTAAAGGACTAGATGATGTTATGGATATAAATGAATTAGAGGAGCTTTGTGCAAATGAAAATAAGGTGACAATGGAAAGTAAGAATGGCTTAAAAGGTTCACACAAACAGATACATCCGATATGCAAAGAACACTGCTGTGAGGAAGATATTGAAATTGAGAAATTGGATGAAAGTAATTTAAAAACTTATTGTCCTATTGAAAGCTCGAAAGAAAAGAGCTCGACAATATTCAGAAGAAAAATGTAGTTCAAAAATATGCGATAAACCTGAATACAGTGACTTCGAAATTTATGCAGAGTCAGAACAATGATTTTCAGAGCATCCAGATTCGGAAGAAAGCAAGAATACTATACTGAACACATTAACACTTTAGGGTAGATGATATTACGTAATATTTTGACATTTAAGCTAATTAATGATTAATTATATTCTACGTATAGTTTTATATTTTATACGTATCGCGTGCGAGAAGTATTTGGTATACATTAGGCATATACGTAATATGTAATATATATATAACCTGTTTTATAAGATAGCCAAATTATTTGTATTTTTTTTTTTTTTCAAAATGAGAATTTAATATAGAATACAAAATAGATGGAATTTTGCACGATATTGCAGCATTGTAATTAGTTTAACTTTATAGATTACTTCTAGTACTACAAACATGAAGAAATTTATGCATCATGTGACTTATAACAACTATCCTTTCTATATATATTTTCGATTTTTGCTGTAATACGATAAAAGGCAACATTTCACAAATCTGTTCTATTTTAAATATTTACAAATCTTTTTCCTTTGATTATGGCATCAGCAGGTGTTAGTAAGACGAATTGGGTTCGCAAAATATTTCAACGAATGCTTGATGGTGGATTTGATGGATTACTTATGAAAGATGTTTAGTATTTTTTCGATCTAACTTGATATATATTATTAATAAGAATGAATGAGTTAATTAAAATTGTACAATTAATATTTTTTTAATTTTTTTTGAAAAATTCATAGATGGCAATAACAAATGCAACGGATGGTAAGGTCAGCGCTGAAATACTTATTCAAGCACATCACATGGTATATGAGGCTTTTATTATAAAGTTTTAAAGTTCAAATAAATGGAAACAAATAATAAATAACAATTAAATGCAATAGAATCGTCTAAAAACAGCTCACGGAGGAATGATAGCATCTTTAGTTGATGTTTGTGGATCACTAGCTGTAGCATCTAAGGGAATGCACCTTACAGGAGTTAGTACGGATATAAATGTTTCATATATCGGATCGGTGGGAAAAGGAGATACTTTACTTGTGGTAAGAATTTTTTTTCTTCCTGAGAAAATTCCTCGTGTAACAGATTAATTAATAATTTATTTTTAATATATTGTTTATTTATTATCATTCTTTAATTCTTTAATATTATTCTCAGAACGCAGAATGTGTAAAGCTTGGTAAAACACTTGCATTTACCGTTGTAGAAATGCATAATAAAAATGATGGAAAATTAGTAGCTCAAGGTAGACACACTAAATTCGTTGCTATTGCTCATACTGACCCTGAAAATGAGTTTAAGATTGAAAATGCAAAGATGTAACAAAAAAAAGGAAGCATTTCAAGAATCAGGCAATAAATAATCAAAGCGTTTAAGATTTAAAATATTTAAAATGAAAAATGTAAAAAAAAAAAAGGGAAACATTTCAAGAATCGGTCAATAAAGAATAAAATAATCAAACTGTTTCAAAAAAGTTGAAAGCAATATTAAAATATCTTTACTAAAATTTGTAAAATTAATAAAATTAAGTAGTACGTAGACGCATTGCTAATATATAGTAAATATATAGTAATATTATATATCTGATATGTGGTAATAAAAATTAACAGTTGCTAACATAATATAAAGAAATTGCTACTATATACCAAGTAATTATATAGTTACTTTATACGTAGTTAATTGCAAATTGCTATTTTACAAGTTTCAGTAAAGATATCTATACAATATGCTGATATGGATGATTTATCTGTTATATTAGATAATATCATATTTTTATACGTACGTAAGTGCGTAGATTATCAGTTATAACGTTATAACGCTAAAATTTTGCCGATTTTGAGAATTAATTTTAAAAAGGCACCAGTTAACGTTCACTTGAAATAGAATTCAATTTCACGCTTTTCCCTATATTAATAACAATATATATAGTATATATATTTAAATTTATCACAACATTATACTTTTATCCATTGTTTACAAAATATAACGCTAAGCCTTTGTATGTTATAGCAAATATTCTTTATCTGGCTTACAGTACAGTACAAACAATACTGCATAAAATATTATGATAAATTGACCCAATCACCCCGCATTTATGCTATTTAGCACAAGGAAATTGGAAACGAAGAAAGTTTCTTTTTTGCATTTCTAATTCAGTATAAGGTAAATTTTTTCCTCATTGTTATTCTTTTTAAATTTAAATTTTTGATAATACTTTTACACTTACCTTATTCTTAATATTCTTAATTTTAATGCATTTATTTTATTGCATATTATATCAAATTTACACAAGTACAACAAAAGCGTAGTTAATCTCGATTAAAGCGTCATTTGATGTAGTATCTGCAAGACTTTACGTAGATTAATAATGAATAATCAAAGAATTAAATATCTGATGATATAATATCAGGTATATAGTAAAAAGGTAAGATCAGAAAATAGAAAACAAAGGGATTTATAACGTATATTATACAGATCTAACCAATCCTTGATTAACTTGATCGCGTGTCATTTTTATCCATTTTATATTCTATCATTATAGATATTTCGGAATTACCATATTAACGTATTTAATGTATATGTTAAAAACTTATCGCTTAGCTTGGGGCGGAACTTCTAGGTAGTACATATATGTGTGACCAATGAAAAATTTTAAAATGTATCTTTATAAATGTTTTGACAGGTACAACGCGGCACAAAAGGCGAAAATAACAAACCATAAATGTTAGTGAAAATAGTAAAGATTTGTAAAAAGAATAATGATTGGATCATTTGTTTTTTTTCTCGATTCATGAAGTTACAATCAATATTCACTTTTAACACACACATAAACATGGGAAAATCTGTTTTAAAGTGTTTTCAGTTAGGGTATTTATATAGAGTTTATCTTTTGTTTGGTGTTGAAACTATTGTGATAAAGTTGTGATAGTGTTGTGATAACCCGATCAACGCATACAAGCTCAAAAAGCGTACCCCGCTCCGTAAAAATTTAAGATTTTTTATTGGTGTTAAAATTTAACGCTAAAAAAGGTAGACACCAAAATGGTAAAACAATGGGATAAATAATCTAAGAGGCGTAGTAACGTTCAACGTTTAAAAAAATTCGTAGTTAGAAAAAAGGCGTAAAACTGTAATAAAATTCAATAACATTCAATAACATTCAATAACTTTGAAACTTCGCCACTATATATGAAACAAACACATAGGAAGATAAAGACTTACGCCTAATACACTCCTAATACACTCCTAATACTGTAATATCGGGCGGTTATTTTGCCCGTCATTTTTCAACTCATTTTTCATAGACCTTTTATGCACCATCTGCAATTTTAATACGATAAACTCCTTTTCTCCTATAAATGGTTATCTCGGATTGGTAATCCAATTGATAATTCAGATTTTCTTCTAGTCATCTGATTTTAAAAAGGTATTACCGTTATCACGTACATCACGTACATACGTATGTATTCTGCATAAAAAAGTTTCACGAAAAAGTCCAAATAATAAAGTATTGCCATTTTCTTATTCAAAAAAAAAAGGAGGGAAAGGGCTAATGAAAAGCCAATTATGATTATTTTTTTTTCCCATGAAGAAGTACTTATTGGATCTATACTTCTTTAAGAACCTCACTATCTCCTTTTTTAGTCAATATAATTATTTATGATCTTCGATTTTCTTCATTAAACCTTTTAATTAATCAACGAATAAACTTACCTAGCATTAATAATAAATAATCTTTGGCACAGAATTCGGGGGGCTCAATATAAATGCATTTAGCGATGAGGCTAATTAACCTTTCTTTAATGGTTAGGATAAAAATAGAGCTATTCTCTTTGGTACCACGTGAACGAATAGAAGACTTTTTAAGCCCTGCAGGTAAGCATTTTGACTTCGTGTACGTACAAGAGTATGTATTGTATATAAAGAATAAATGCTACTTTTGGTAACTAAGAGGTATATTAGGCATGTTAGGCACATTATCACAGATTTATACTTCAAAGATTTCCAAAGAGGATTATGTTACCTGATTATGCTATTCCCATTTTGCATTTCTTAACTGTTGTACAACTGTACAACTAGACGAGCATTCGGCCTAAATAATAATTTGGTACACGTAATATCGCATAGATGCTTTGTGGATTCTGGCGGGATTTTTTTTTTTGTTAAACTTACCAAATCACAGCTATTATTGTTGTAATCTTAATAATATTGGTAATATATAAAAAAAGACGCGAAATTATTATATATATGCGCCGGAAATACCCGTGGATAAGACTTATGTAAGTTGTTGATTCTTACATGCTCGTTATTCAATTTCTTCATTATTTTCATTATTTAAATTATTCGCCACAAATATATCAAATTTTATCATATGTGATAAACTAAAAATATATAGCGGATAATCCGTAACACCGTAGGAATCTTTTGCAAGAAAAAATTTTTTTTTTAACCTGTGATTATTAGTAATTTAGTGATAAATCCTTGATTCGTTTGGTTCGTTTTTTATCTTCGTGTTGTTTCCTTTTTACGAATTTTTAGCTGTGTTGTCTTTTTTTTTTTTCTTTCTTCCTTATAACTTTCCTTTTCACTGCCATACTTTTTTTTTTTCTTCACAAAAAAAAATATATATATTTAAGATTTGCAGCGGGCTGCTGGTATCAAAAGCCTTCAGTTATTTCAGTTATTTCACAAAGCGAACAACTTTTGTAATACTCGTTAAAAAGAAAACTGCTTAAATATCAGTGGCAGTAACACATACATATATATCAACAAACACTTCGACCTTAACCACAACCGCTATCACTATCATAGCCTCATTTTTTTTTTCGAAAAGAAAATTTAAAAAAGAAAGAAAAAAAAATATAAAATACAACAAAAAAAAAAAAAAACAAAAAAAAAAACTAAAACGAAAAACCCTTTTTATTTTCGTAAATCAAACATTTACCTTTTTTTTTTTACCTTAAGTCACTTAACGCATAAGTACCCTGGTCTGAAGGAAGTATATTTGGGAAATCCCTTTTTACAAAAGTCTTCTTAATGTTATATAATATCAGATGTCGTCTAAAAGGATAATGGGAAAAGTTGCACCTGCTTTCGAAATTCGGTTCAACGGTACAGATTCGGTGAGTAAACATCTCTTATTATATTTAACTTGTAGTTAAAAGGAATTAAAAAAAATTTCTCAAGCTTATTTATTTTCGTGCTAATAATAATTTACTTTTTGATTATACACATTCATAGCAAGCGATTGAATCTGTTCCAATAAATCCAAGTATTAACTCAAATGAACGAAATATACCGGAGCCTTTCAGAAAACGTGACAAAATCCCTCGATACTCTGGTAATGCTTCTGAACATCCTATAAATAACGTTAATATACCACCACAAAAACCTTCTAGTGTTGATGTACGAACTTCACCTTCAACACTCAACAAACAATTTACTAAAAATATTGGTGATAGTTTTCATGGTTCTCAATTAAAGACATTAAAAGATGTCAATAATTCGAGTAGTTCATCATCAAATGCTACTGATATTCCTACAACAAAAGTAAAATCATGGAATAATTCTGTTGGCCCTGAAACTGAAAAACAAGATCGTGTGACTGTTGGTAAGATTGAAAAAGACGCATTTATGGATAATAATAATCCAGATACGAGTACAACAAGCTCAACTATAGCATTTGATTCAGCTATACGGATCAGTCAATCAACAAAAAAACGCCCATTATCTGAAGAAAGTGGTAGTGAAAAGGAAAATGTCGATGTTGACGCTGATAATACTATTCAAACTCCTTATTCAAATAAGGATTTAAATGGTACTACTGAAATGACCGTATCCGTTAACAGGAAGAATACACTAAAAAATAATCGTAAAAAAAAAATCAATACAAATGATTATAAGGATGATGATGATAACAACACTGTAGCAAAGAGTCATCTTTCTGTCGATGGTATAGCTACTCCACCTGCCACTCCACCCAGAAGTCCTCCTATGACTCCAATAATCGCTCAAACTCCTCCTAGCAGTGGCCCTCCTATGACTCCAATGACAGCGCATACACCAATTAATAACGGACCAATACTAGAAACTGCTAATGTGACTACACAGACTCCACTTAATGGGCTAATATCAGAAACTGTCATCAATGAAAGTATTCATTTATTAAGTCCACAACCATCGGATGATTCTCAAATAGTAGATTCAACCTCTATGGAAACTACGGAAGCACAAATTCAACAATCTCGTGCTCCAAGAATGTCAAAATCTCGTCCGATCATCACAGCTTATTCATTAGAATTACAAGAACAACTTGAATCTGAATCACCAACAAATGATGAACCTCCCAAAAAAACCATAATTTCTCATGATGATATGATCATACCTACCTTAGCAAAAAAACTTAAAATGAATGGACAATTACCTTATCCTAACCATGAAGCTCTGTTGGGAGTTAGTGATGAACCTGATGAATCTGATAAAATTAAACCAAGACCAGAATCCGGTTATATGGATGTAACTGATCAAGTTGAGAATCTTTTTGAGGATGCAAATGATCAATTTGAGGATGAATTACAAAAAAGTACGAAAAAACGATCGTCAGTTGCAAGTTATCAACGGCGTCGGCGAAAATCTGCGCCCAGAAGACCAACAAGGAAATCTCGTCCAAATTCTCGAAGAAATAGTAAAACATATAGTAATGTTCAAATACAAACTGACGATGTAATTATTACTCCTGCATTAGAGGATGTTCCTTTTGATGATGATCTTAGAAAGCGTGATAGAAAATCACGAAGAGAAGAATTTGTATTTTTAACTAAATATAATGAGGATGATATTGATATTGAGGTAAATTCTTTATTGATAAAAACGTTTCTCAATTATTATTATTGTTTTTTCATATTTATTTCCGACCATATATTATTCTCTTGTGTTCCTTTTTTAATGCCTTTTCCTTTTGCAATTTTTTTTTTTTAATAGCCAGTAACACATTCCGAATTACCGACATCAACTATGCCAGCACCACTTGTTCCCAAACAAGAGCCTGTTGAGCAGAATGAGATGTCGAAAGTGATTACTAATGTATGTTATAATAAGAAATTGTTCCTTGTAGTTTTTTATACTAATTTTTTATTTTTATTTTTTTGTTTTTAAAGAATTCGTTTACGGCACAGAACGATAGGATCCATCCAGTTCAATCCAATGTTGCGCCTGTTGCGTTGAAACTTGAAAGAACTTTGACCAAAAATTCAACGAACAAAAAGAAACAAAAGAAGGATAAGAAAAATAAAAAGAAAAAGGATCAAGACGACGGTTATGTTGAAAAATCGATTTGCTGTTGTGTCATTTGTTAATTTATTTACAAGTTTACACGTTTTCTAACATGGTCGAGCATTTCACGCATGGATTTTTTGTTATATAAAATTGCATTTGTATTTATTGGTTGATTTGTGCTTCCACTTTTAGAGAACCGATGGAATGATCAATTTGTTCCCTGCCCGTGGGCTCCGAATGATTTATACGGCTCCCGCGGGTCGGGGGAACAAAAAATGAATTTTTTTTTTTTAACGATTTCAATTTATAACGTGGAAAAAAATTTTTCTTTGCAGAAAGAACAGCTTATATTAAGATTTCAACACTTTGTATTATTTTTTCATACCTCATTATATTTGTTGAGACAATTATCTTGTATTTTATATCATTTTACTTTCTGCTGGACTGTTTTTTTATTCCTGCTTTTAATTATGTATACTTTATATCTATTATCGATTTTTCAATATGGAAAAATGCTTTTGTAACTATTATAACGCACTTATCACATGGGAGAAACGAGGGATTCTCATTTAAAAACAATCAATTAAAAAAAAAAAAAAAAAAATTAACGCTTTGGGAAATACAATGTTGGTCAAAGATTTAGTTCGGATTGGTTATTTTCTCTAGAACTCATGATTCTCCAATGTGGGCGTTGTGATTTGATAGAAAACTGTGCAAAGATGCAGCATTTATTTCTATATATATACCATCAATGAATAAAAAAAAAAAAAAAAATCACTCCCTCTTATTCACCGTTTTTCAAAGCAATTATAACTTTAAAAACGGGGGAAACAGAGGGAGATAATAACCTTAAAAAATCAAATCTATCAAATGTTTCTTTTTTTTTTTTAACGGACTAAATGTTTTTTTTTCATTCGTTAAAAATTTAACTTGATAGATTGGTACAATTATTGTTTAACAGAAAAATACTTTTTTTTGGTTTTTATTTGCAGAAACTTGGAATTAAAACTTTAAATTCACTAAGTTGTTTTTAAAGGGTATGACGATGGGATAATAGCGACGTATTGCAAATTAAAGGAAATGATCATTGTAAAGAAAATGAGACTTTGCAATTTTGCAATCATGTGTACTGTTCATACATTATCGGCTTAAATATTCCTATATAATATCAATCGTATTAACGTTAAACGAATCATGGCAATTAAAGTACTCAGATTATATATCGTTTTTCACAAGAAAACTTCTCAAAAATGAAAACCCCTTCTAAAGGTCTTAAGGTTATCATATTTTAACATCGAGTTTTTTTTTTCTTTTTTTTTTTTCAGTTACTAACATTAATTTTATTGGTTACCATGGACGATGGTTTCGTTAAACGCAAATCCTTGTCATCTAAGTTTGAATAACGATAAACGTTACTGCATTGGTACCATGTACGTACAGTACATACCGATAAGTATATAAATAAATATATATATATATAATATATATATACATATATATATACGTATATTATATATATAATATGTATATATATAATGATTATTATACATATATATATATATATGTATATAACTTTAAAAATTTACATCACATTAAAAGTAATATATACAATAATACTAATACAACTATTCCTAACCTAGCTTAAACTTCACTCGAACCTAATGCTAATGATCTGACGCAAATTTTATTCTGAAGCACTAAGTATTAATGTTAACAAATAAACTCCATTAAATACGAAACGTATAACCTTATTAATAATATTTTATAGTTTTTTATTATTGGTGTAATTTATGTATTTCATATTTCGTGTTTTAGCTTAAAATACTGTATATACAGTACGTTGGGGTGTTTGGTCAACATAATAAATAAAACATACAGTATGTATTTGTTGACCCTTATAATTGAGATTTTTAAATATATACTATATATATAATACGATTGGTTAATGACAGATTTACCGTGTATATAAATAAATTGTAATAATATATAGTATTGATAATATTTGATATTATTAATAAAAAAATAAACCAATTTTAATAAAATTTATTAAATATAGCTATATACAGTAATACTGTTGGTTTAGGCTGTAGATAAAAAACTAGGCTTGTCTATCAGGCATTTTTAGTTAGTAAGAGTTCTTATTCTTAGCATTAGGTTTATACAATAAAATTTTTTCTGATTTTGTAAGAAATTTTGATTAAATTTAATAAAGATAAGAGCAAGGTTTCACCATTAACATTGAAAAAAAAAAAAAAAAGTAATTGTCCAGAGCAAAGTGGAGGACTCTGTTTTTACTAAAGCATTTGATCATCGCAATCATGTAAGTTTGTCCGTCCAGCTGCTTTCGTGAATCTGATTGGTTGAATACATGATGATCATCTATACATATATGTATAATGCTTACAACTACAAACTAGAATAATTTAATTTATTAATTAGTTTTTAATATTATTTTATATCCTATGCTCCAAACTTATACTGGTTTCCAGTTCCTAGTATAATACTGTATATTGTATAATATATTAAACCTTTTTATATATATTTATATATTTTAATGGATAAACCCATATATTGAACTTTCCTCTGTAAATCCTTGTACCAATTTGGAGCTAAAAAAAAACATACAGTACAGAGCTAAATACACTAGTTAGCAAGGTTTTGACATATAAATAAAAAGAAGCAACACAAAAAGTTACTATAAGTTACATAGTAGCAAAACTTCAACAGCTTTGTTTAGACAGAGCTAAAGACAAAACTAGTATTTCTTTGGAAAATTTCTGTAAAATTTCTGTATTTTGGGGAATCGGCGTTGATCCTGTAACGTAGATCAATTGTGACAACAACAAACCTGACGCGTAATACATCATCGCTAAAACAAGCAATTAACGTAACTATCTAGTAACTCGTATTAAGTAAACAACAATCTTCACATGTATCGATATATCAAGTAAATCACATGTTTAAAATAGAAGAACTTATTAAATTCAAAGACCTGTTTAAGAAAAACAAACAGAAAAGTGGAATTTTATTTCAAGAGCTCAAGCAAGAAAAAGAAATAAAAGATCAAAAAATTGCAATGTGGTTTGGTATGGATTCAATAGAAGTAGTAAGCATAATTAGAAAAACAATTAAAATATTCAACTGGCTGAGATGCAAAGACACAAGAGGAAATATCCTAACAACAAACAAACAGGATCTTTTTCACTGTCTAGCCAAACTACAAGAAAACAAAGCCATAGCAACAAGTAGTAAGATGTCACACATCAAAGAAATACTTCTTTTGACAGAATGTGGTACTACCGATTATAAAGTAGAAGAAATTCTGAATATAATCAACCCAGATCAGAATTTACTAACCAATACTAAATCCAAGTCTCAAGTTGAAATGCCAAACGACCACAGCCTGAAAAGAGGTATAGATAGATTGGAAGATAGTCCCAATGAGACCACTTCCAAGCATATATGACATGAGAAAACTGAACAAAGCATCAAGGTAGTAGAGGCAACAAACCACTCAAATCAATTTACCGAAACTACTCCAACAGTAAAAGAAAAACCACACAAGGTTGTAACATGTCTTATTTTATGGGATCTGCCTAATAAAACTAAGGCAAATCAAATCAGAAAGGCTCTAAGTTTTTATAATAGAGCAATAATAAAATATTTCATGATCAATGGCAAGACAAAGGCCACGCAAGTTGAAGTTACATTTAGAAATCAAAAAAGAAGTGATGAATTGCAAAATTCGTGAGAAATGCACTTTGAAAATAGCAAGATGATAAAAATAACGCCAGAGTTCTTAGACCAAGAAACACTTATAGAAAGAAGCAAATTCAAATCAGTTGTAAAGAACTTACCCAAAATAGCAGCAGAATTAGCACTATTAAGGCAACTGAAAAATATAAAGACAAAGGCAGTGTATATCTTGACAAATAGTAATGGAAACCAAAGAGACACTGCTTCAGTGTATTTTGCTTCAAAAAAAGACCAATTAAAAGCAATAAAACAAACGGTTTATTATTTTAGAATAGGCAGACTTGGTTAATGAGGAAATCAAGAAACCATATCAACAACTTAGAGAAAGAGTAGTATCTTAAAGTCTTGTGATGCCAATATTAGCTATCTAACAGATAAAGAAAATATAAACCCAAAAAAGATAACTACAGACTTATTAGATAAAAAAAAGGTTTTTGGACCTAAACGCAAACTTATCAACAACAACTACAAGAAACAACAGCCTCCAAGCAATCTGAATAGAAGACAGAACTCAAAAACCCAGCAAGCTGAAGAAAAAGGGAAAGGAAAAGAGAATATTCAAACAGACTTGCTATATGAAATCTTAAAGAGACTTGAATTACTAAAAGAGCGCCAAAGTGAGAGCAACAGCCCCAATCACTCTTAAAAGGGGCTACTAGCATCTTAACAAATACAGGTATTCTGAATAATGGCCAGGTTCGGACACAGATGGTACCTACTTTCAATCCAAGACTGGTCAAACAAATGGAAATAAAGTTGGCAATACACAATATAAATAGGCTAAATACATATAGACATAGACTAGAAATGTTGCTTAACTGGGAAGAAGAAAATGGTTTTAATGTGTTAGGAATTACAGAGACAAATCTGCAAGAAACTGAGACAAGGTTTATAGCAAAAAACAATATTAGGTTTAGAGGAATTTGGTCTTTAGCTTCAAAAACAAAAAAGAAGGGTTTTGGAGTAGGGCTTTTTATTAGAGAAAAGCTAGAAAAGCAAAATAGAGAAGCTAAACAAATTTTTATTGGTAGTATTTTTATATTTTAAAAATTACAAGGTGATAATTTTTACAATATATATCCCTTCGGCAGACAAGGATACTACAAAAGAGATAGAGACTATGATATGAAAAAGAATAGTCAAGTTTCAAGAAGATACATTCATAGTAGTAATGGGGATTTTAACTATATAGTAGATTCTACATTAGATAAGTCATCTCAAATTGATAATAACAAAGACTGGGAATATATAATTGGCTTAAAGAACAAGAGTTTGTTGATATATACAGACTACTTAATCCGCACGAAAGAAAATTTACTTGGAGTAATAGTTCAGTAGCAACAAGAATAGACCAAGTATGGATTTCAAAAAAAATGATAGAGGTAGCATATAAAGCCAAAATATATAAGATGACAACAGTTAAGAAGTGACTATGATCTGGTCTATACCAAGGTTGCTTAAAGCATAGCAATGTCCTCGGAGAAAGAGGTAGATAATCACTTACCTAACACGAAGCAAAGAGTTTGGAAACTTGACAATACAACAGAAGAAAACTAGTGTGATTACCAAAAAGACCTATAAAAGCGATTAAATAGTAAAGAGCTCAATATGCTCAAAGGATATACCTTACCAATAGAGATGGAGGTTTTAGAACAACTCGAAACAAATCTTGAACATTTGTGAGAAGTGATAGAAAAAGCACTTATACAGGCAGGCCGAATTAATTTGCCAAATAAAGTAATAAACTTTAGAAAAAGGCCAAAATATAAGAACAAAGAAACCAGGTTTTTTAAAGCAGCATCTTCACTATGTAAAATAATTAGAGAAGCAAAGTCATTAGATATATCTACTCTACAGAAGAAGGCCCCAATATGGAACAAGAAGATTAAACAAATAAACATATGAGCCGATAGCAATATTGATAAAATCGAACTAGCAGAAATATCAACATGGTGTGAAGAAGCGACTACCTGGTGGAAAGCAATAGAAGGCAAGCTAGTGATGAATTATAAAAAAGTTAAGAAAAAAGAAATCCAGCTATATGTACAGAAAAGAGCTGAACAAATTGTAAATGAACAAAAGAAAATGTTAGCTAGCTTACTAGAACAGCCATATAACAAAGTTACTTTAGATGGAGTATATACACAAAACCATAACTCAACTAAGCTAGCGAATAATCCAGTAGAGGTGTTAGAAGATGTTCATACACATTTTCAGAACCAATTTGTAAACAAGAAACAAGAAGAAGGACAATATAGAACTAGAAAGAATATAGTTTGAAGAATACCAACCGAAAGAGCAAATTCAAAAGGCCTGGTATAACCTACTAAGCCAACCGATAATATTAGAAGAGTGGCAGCCAATTTTGAGCGAAAGCAATACGAACTTAGCGCCTGGAATCTCAACAATCACATATGCATTACTAAAGCAGGCTAATACCAAATTGCAATTGGTGTTTAAGAACTTTACAGAATTATGTTTTCACTCAGGCAACATCCCAAGTAAATAAAAAATAACCCAGATTTATCTAATACCAAAAGGGCAAGATTGGGAATACAATCTAGATAAAGTTAGACCAATTGCTCTGGTAGAAGTATTTAGAAAATGTGTTACAAAGATTCTAACTAAAAGATTAAGTAAAATCATTAAAGAGAAGAACATTTTGCAAGGCTCTAACTTTGCTAGTTTACCAGAAAACTCGACAGAGGAACCAGTGCATATACTAAAAGCTCTTATCAAAGAGGCAGAAGAAAGCAAACAAGAAATGTAGGTCTTGTTTCAGAATATGAAGAAGGCCTTCAATTTTGTAAATCTTACTATGCTGCAAAAAGCTTTCAAAAGAATCAAGGTTCCAGATTTGTGCTGTAAATTGGTTCACAATCTCTTTGTAAATAAAAAACTAAAAATAATAATAGCATATGGTCTGTTGCAAGAAATCATAGCTGAAGGGGTATTAATTAGAGTGAGGCTATTTCATCTCTCTTGTAGAGAATATTCTATGACCCATTGTTGAACCGTATACAAAGAAATGCAAGATTAGGTTATAAAGTTAGGGTGCCAAAGCATATGAAAATCCTATTAGGGATCAAAGAGCTTAAAGATGCAAGGCAGGTAGTTCTCACATATGCCGATAACACTAAACTCAATTAGAGCAAATAATTTAGATAGCAGAGCAGTTTTTCAAACTAAATGGCATAGAAATTAATGGTAGCAAGTCCAAACTCGTCGTACTTAATTCAGAACTTCCTTCAACAGAGAGACAAATAGATTATGGTGGTGCACTTGTTAAAGCAGAAAAAAAACTACATAGTCTCAAATTTCTTGGAACATTTCTACATATAAGGAAAGAGGTAGTGAAAATCAAAAAGAAATTGAAACAAATAGTAGGCCTCTTTATATGTAAGTTAGAAAGAAAGAAAACTACGGCTAGCCAATTAGTTTATATAAACAATCAAGTTTTAATTTCCAAACTGGAGTATATTCTGCAAATGGTAGCATTAACGGAAAAAGAGTTGAACATAATCTACCAGCCATTTCTGAAACTGATAAAAAAAAAATTAGGAATAGTGCAAACTACATCTAATAGCATTTTAATCCACAGTGGGATATTAGAAGTTAAATTGCTCGCTAATGCAGTATTAGCAAAACAGACCACAACACTAATCAAAAGACTAAACAGCACAGGAATAGTAGAGAAGATAACAAAGCTAAGAATTAGACAAAGAATACTCAGAAAAGGCATAACTCAAGATGTCTGAAGTTCACCAATATATAACATAATAAGTTTTAGCTATAGAGATAATATCACATTAAGCATAGTTGAACATTGCAAAAAAATAGGTTTGATGTTTACAACAAAAAAAAAAGATTGGTGTATCCTAGGCTCAGGAATATCAATAGCAAGCATGCTTAACCCAATAGATAGAAAAGGTTATAGAAAATGGCAAACAGACCTAGGCCTATATTTTATTAATCAACTACTGGACATAAAAAGTAAAAACTTATTAACTTGGTATCAAGTAAAAGCAATGAAAAACTGGCATTGTAGTGGAAAAGTTCCATGCTGATACAAAGGAATAGAAAACCTAATGCTTGTAAATGAAAAAAAACATAGAGTCAAATAGCTGTTTCAAGTTCAAGAGACAAATCTGAAGGCTATAGTACCAGTTCTCCCAGGTATTAGTGCAGATAAAAGACAAAAAGATTGGGTTTTACATCGTGATGGAACAAACTAGCTCAAAATCAGCCACGTTTAGAAAAAGGAAACAGACTCAATAATCATTGAGTCGAGTCAACCCAGAGGAAAAAAGGGGTTTGTTTAGAACAATGTAGTGGCTATAAACTTAGTAAAATAGATAATGAAAACAGGTGTACTTTCAAATTAAATATAAGCCAAGTAGTAAAAAAAATAGACTATGTTGCCAAAGACAAAGAGGGATGGTGTCTCAGAATTCCATTAGAGATTTATAGTGTTCTTGCTGTAGAAAAAGACATCTCAGAAGACATATTCGGAAGATTAGATGAAATTAAAGACAAAGATCTTGAATATATAAACAACTTTAATCTTCCAAACAATATTCAAGCAGCATTAACACATGGTTTAAAAATTAATTTCAGCCAAAAGAGACAGAATTGTATTTTCTACACTGACAGCTCATGAGTTTCAAATAAACTAATTAAAAATGAGGAAGATAGAATAGACACTGGTTGGGTTCAAGTTACAGAGAATAAAAAAACAGCAGTTTTCAAAGGCAAAGTTAGAATAAGTGACTGGCCATTATCAACAAGACCCAAGTTGGCTACAATTTTGTGTGCTCTGTTAACAGTAAGAGGAAATGCATGTGTACAGGTTAAGACCGATAGCTTAGTGGCAATCTCAGCAATAAGACAGGTATTAAAAGAAAAAGATTTTAGCAAGGGGCTAAAAGTGAAAAATAGAACAATACTCACCAAAATAGTAGAAACTATCCAGTTTAAAGAACTTGAGCTTGATTTGATAAAGGTCAAAGCACATAGTGGAGTGAAGTGGAATGAAGAAGCAAATAACATTGCAAAAGGTGCTTACTTGGATGAAACATGGAAATGGCCAAACAACCTGCGATCATGCTGGAGCTTCGATATAAAATAGCAAGAAAGAAGTATTGAATATTCACTTCGAAAGTTCATTTTGAGATTAAAAAGAAGGCTTATTGAAAGTGAATGGTATCTATCCAAAAGGTGTGATTTACTATAACAATTAGACCAGAAAAGTAACTCCATATGGTCACGTTGCTAGAAAAGATTAAGAGAGCTGAGAGGCCAAAGATATAGATCGCTCCAAGATAGTAATAAGCTCATAAGCCGGTTAAAGGGGTTATTTGGTATACTTTCAATACTAGACAAACTCCATCAACGCAATCCAGATTTATACACTTTACCAATATATATAATGTGTAAGGAAGAGGAAATAGAAAATATGGATCATCTTTTTAGCTATAAATCTTATTAAGAGGTCTGAAAGTAGGTTGAAAACCAAGCTCTTGCGATAGTGTGGGCCATGCTCGAAGAAGAAACTAGATTTATGTATTCTATAGAAGAAATCAGAAAGGTGGTTTTTGGGAATACACAAGAAGAAAGATTAGAAAAAAGAAAAGCTCTCACTTTCAGTCTAGCTTGCCAAGCTGATTTTTCAAGTTTGCAAGTAATAAACTAAAAAACACAAGTCAAGTAGACAATGCTACGACGTGCTAGTTTATGTTATATAAGAGTGCTTCTATAGAGTGATATGGAGAGAAAGATGTGAGAAACTTGCAGTATGGGAAGAAAGTACAGGTATAAGCAGAGCTATCAAGAGGCCCAGAGTCAATAGTATTGCCCAAGTAGAAGCTAACTCTGTAGCAGAAGATAAAGGACTGACAAGAAATTCTAATGCAGTAGAAAATTGCTCAAAAAAGCAGCAAAAAAGGCAGGCAAAAGTGTCAAAAAAAGAAGTCGTGATGTTAAATAAAGGAAAAAGATATAGAAGCTCAGAAAACTCCTTATTAGATAATGAAGTTGCATCAACAAGTTATCTGAGCAAGAGATGGAAAGAGAATGAAGAGAGAGCTAAATTATTGAAAGTCAGAAAATCGAAGAATACTTTGGTTATGTTTGGGAAAAAATAGTTAAAGTTTATAATTTAGCAATGAAAACAATAAAGTTACAAATCTCGAGTTCTTTTCTAGTGAGATAGTGGTCAAAGTAAAGTTGGAAATAATAAAAAATAAGGTAGCTAAGTACCATGCTATAGCAGGTTTTAAAATGCGAGTATTACTGCATGTGGGATCTGTTGGCAAACATTAGTGTGATAACCATTCTTGGGCACTTTTATAGCAGCTAGATTTTGCCTAATATGTATTTAGATAGATTAATTTTTTGTTAAAAAATTATAATATTCTAATAAATTAATACGAGATTATCAAAGCAAAATATATATATATATATATATATATATTTTAATGTTAAGGTAGCTTCTTTGATTATATTTTTTTGTTAGAAGTACTAGTTGCAAACCCATGCAATAATGCACAGAAATAAACTTATAAAATTTTTAAATATAATTTTTTAATTTTTTAATTTTTTTATTTATTTATTTATATAATGTCATAGTAGAAACTTTATTACAGTCAGTCCGAAGATTGAAAGTTATCTTATAGTCTACAAATCCAGG